>RJWJ010006764.1:0-60827 GCA_004363605.1 Indri indri | reverse complement strand
TCCATGACTCATTTTTACATTATTTTATAACTTGAAATTACCCATCATATTTAAGTATGTCTGTAAGTCCTGTGATATACAACCAATGATTTAACTATGATCAGAGTTAATTTCTGTATCTCCAAAAAATATTTTTAAGGGGATGGAATATCAGACATTAAAGGTTGGCATTTATTTGTCTCTTATTTTCTTCTTCCCCGGTTGCTTGAGCTATTTGCGGATTTGCTAATAGAAAACTAGGGTTAAAAAGGTTCTTATGAAAGAAGAAATATCCATTGACTTAGTTATTTTTTGTTGACTAAGTATATTAATCTTAAACTTTGAGTTTAGATATTGCCAATAGATATATAGAATTGAAAGATGAAATTATATTTATCGTACAAATACTATAGCAGTTAAATTTATAAAAGGAGTTAGCTACATTCATGTTTGGCCTAAAGCAAAAACTATAATATCAAAAGTTCTCCATATGAATTGGACCTTCCTGTCTTTGTAATTCATTTTTTTTTCTTTTAAAAGCTCTCAGTGCCTATTTTGTGTCACATAATCGAGATTTGCTTTGAAATGTCTGATTCTTTATTATAGTGCTGTTTAAATTGTTAACAGTGGTATGGTGATCTATACTCTGAACTGTTTCATTATCTGGAATTAAAAGCATATTGGTTAAAGTTATTTTCTAGTCAAAATATAATAGATTGCATTTGGTTTATTCTAGTGTAATAAATTAAAAAGTAAATAAATGATTAAAACCTACTGTGCCAAATAAAGATTTATCAGCAGTATAACAATTCAGTCATTTATTCTGACTTTTAAAAGCTCTGAACTTTTTATACCAATCTGTAGGAAAAATCTGTCTTATATACAATGGAGGAAATATAAACCTTTAACATAAGTTGGGGGGGGCAGTATATGTCTATGTGTATATATACATGTGTGTTTCTCTGGTGGATTAAACTAAATGGCTCCTTGCCCTAAGTTAGAGACAGAAGAGGAGGGAAGACATGTAATTGTAAAGAACCAGGCTGCAATCTTAGAAGTGCTTAATAATTAGACCCCATTTCAAATGGGCTACTCTATATTTTAAACACAGTACTTTCTCTAGTAAGATAGATGATCATTCTGTAATTGTACTGCTTATACTGTCAACAAATAAGTAATACTGGAGCTCTGGACAAGAGTTTTGCTACAAGTCTCTGCCAAAAGGAGCTAGTCTCAGGAGAATAGTACCTCTCCACAAAATGAGCATGATTAGAAAATGCAAATGTAGGTTAGGAAACGCAGGGTAAGAAATACAGTTTATTCTTTCAACATGACAGAAATAGCAAACTATATAAATCTATTGTCTGATATATAGCTATATTAATATGGGTGGAATAAGTACACTTACAAACTAGAGTCAACAAATATTTGCTAGTCCCAACCTAGTTTGCTTTTAAATAAATATATTTTTTTAAATTTAATAGTCAAAACTTAATTTGGGGGGTTCCTCATGTTCTAGAGATTCCTCCTGCTCTATAGATGACTGCTTACTTGAGCCAATGTTCTTAACACTTGTTAGGCTCAACTTAACAAATGTGATGGAACAATGGTGTTGAATATGTAGATGTATTGACTTTTTTCTTTTGCAAATATTAGACTACATAGTTCACTTTTTTCCTTTACACTTCTTCAGTGCTTTTTTTCTTTTCATCAATAAAGACAGGTAAGTTAATACTGGCTTCTTCTTTTCTTTTTTCCTTTTTTTTTTTTTTTTTTTTTTGGAGACAGGTCTTGCTTTATCACCCAGGCTGAACAGGCTGAAGGGCTGAAGTGCAGTGGCACAATAGTAGCCTCTCAGGTAACTAGGACTACAGGTGCGGGCCACCATACCCGGTTAATTTTTCTACTTTCCGTGGAGGTGGGGTCTCACTATGTTGCCCAGGCCAGTTTTGCACTCCTAGCCTCAAGCGACCCTCCCACCAAGTCCTCCCAAAGTGCTGGGATTATAGGTGTGAGCCACTATGTCCGACCAGTTTTCTTCCTTTTACTTTCTTCAAACCTTTTTATTTTTCTAAAAGGTACTGCTTCCATCAATATGCTGATATCAAATGCAGGGTATTAAGGAAAAGATATTAGGAGAAATATCTTAGGCCCTTTTCTTTCAAATACAGGTTTTTTAAAGTCACTTCTCTCAATGAGCTACACTTACCTTAGAAAATCAGATTAAATATTTCAATAGAAATATGTTGAAACTAGCATGTAATTTCTAAGTATAGAGACTTTTGGTCTTTAGGTTCTTGCTGTGGATCTTGAAAGAGCTTCCTCCTAGGTAAACCAAATTTCAGTATAGAAAGGACTGTATTTTTAGTTACGTTTTACATAGAATGTGAATGATTCTTATGTTTGCTAGTATACATACATAAATATTTAATATGTAAAGAGTTCAGTGAGCTGGAAAATTTACACAATTCTGCATTTCCAGTATACTGACATAAGAGTGGTTCATTTGGTTAGTAAGTAAATAGATACGCTGTTGTGGACTTTTTAGTTATTAATAAGTAACTAGAATTCTTAATGTCTTTGCTTCTTTTCTACAGTCTTACTGTATTGTCATCGTTATGTGACTGACTTGAATTTTATGTCAAGGAGTTTAACTTTTTATAAAACATAATCTTGCTAAAACTTTCCTACTGATTTTACAGCTGGCATTCCTCGCTCAGTATTAAAAGATTGGCGTAAAGTCAAGAAGCTGAAGCAAACTGGGGAATCCTTTTTACAGGATGACTCCTGCTGTGAGATAGGGCCTAATTTACAAAAGTGCCGAGAATGTAGACTTATTCGCAGTAAAAAAGGAGAAGAACCAACTCACTCACCAGTATTTTGTAGATTTTACTACTTTAGACGGTAAGTGAAAATATGAAATTGGGAAAAAATATATTGGTATTAGAAATTGTTATGCTGAAGGTCCCTTTTGGATAGGGGAATGAGTCTTTTGAGTCTCCATGTTTCTGAAACATTGTAAAAGAATAATAAATTTTTTATGCTAAATTTTAACAGTAGCTAACTATTGAACTAAATACATACTCACATTATTACCTGTGTTCCATATGGCTTTTCTCTTCCAAGAGATTTATTCCTTAATGAGAAAATGTTAGTGTTTTTCCTAGAAGATCATAGGAAACAGCAGGTTGGTTTTCATTTAAGTTTTTTAAAAATTTATATACTTTGGCCAAAACAATGTAGTATTCATATTTGTGCTTCAGGTAGTAATCACAAATTGTCTATAAATCTAAGTAAACAATCCATGCTATTAAGCTTAAGTCGATACAGTCCATTGCAATACCCATACTTTTATTAAACATACATTAAATATTTGCAACTGGAGAAATTTGAGTTGTAAAATGACAAGGAGGATTTATTGGTACTATGTCGCATGTCACAGGTTTTGTAGTAAAATATAAAAACCACTTAACAGTTATTAATCTATTTTCTGATTTAATATTACTAAATATTACTTTAAAACTAAAAACTTACAGACTTGTAAAAGTTCAACTAAGGAATAGCTAGATAACCTAGCCAGTAAAGACTAACTAATGTCTGTCTCACATTCTAGAATCAGTCATTCCTGGCTGTGAGTCCCAACTCTGTCCCTTTATAGTTAATAAAGTTCCTATGTGACTTCATTAACTATAGTAGAAGTACAACGAAGCCTGTCTCTACAAAATGTGAATGATAAATGTACCTAAGTTAGAGAAGTTTAATGAAAGTTAAATGAGATAAAGTACACAAAGTCCTTAGTGTAGTCCCATTCATTCATGTGTGTGTATACATAAGGTCTGTCCAGAAAGTATCCAGCCATTGTTAATATAACGTGAGTGGTTTGCACTACATCGATGTAACCTGGCAGCCAAGGAGAGTGGAATGCATCACACATACGTGAACAATGACTTTGCTGTACTGCTCAGTGGGGTGCTAGACGCCATTGAGTGAGGATGTGTACTGTGTGACTGTCACATTCAAAATGACTGAACGAGTAGAGCAACAAATCTGCATCAAATTTTGCATTAAGCTTGAACATTCTTCCGTGGAAACTACTCAGATGATTCAGAAGGCTTTCCGGCACCATGCAGTGAGTGCAGTGCATATATGAGTCTGGCATAAACGCTTCAAAGTTGATTGAGAATCTGTTGAAAGTGGTCCACATCTGAAAGGCCTGCAACAAGCAGAACACCTGAGAATGTCGAATGTGTACGGGTTAGGTTAAGAGATGCTGGGAGAACTGTGTGAGGTCCCAAGGTGTCTACTTTGAAGGGGACTGACTAAGGAGTCATTGTCCTTTGAATAATGTTCCTTGTATCTTGTATCTTCTTCAATAAATGTCTCTATTTTTCATATTTCATGGCTGAATACTTCCCGGACAGATCTCTTATATGCATATATGAAATGTTCCATTTGTTGTAATTATTTTCCTAATTTCTTCTTTTTCTAAGAAGTTAGGATACACCTTACTGTGATAAATACTGTATGCTGATAATCCAGTAGAGATCAAAAAAAATATGTATTGGTAGGAACAGACCAAGTTCTTTTCCTTTACTTCACAGTCTTTGTGGCCAACAATCCCCAGTGGACAGACAACTTCGGGGAATAGTTATAGGAGGTAGTACACATAGAAGTGCAGAAGAGATGATAAAAAGAATCAAGAGGAAAGTAGGTATGAGGGGATAAGAAAATCTAGGAAGAGTTTGAAGGAAAGAATTATTTACATAAAGATTGTAACACAAAGCTGAAGATGATGGGTTATGACAAAGGGAGAAATTTGGTTTAAAAAGAAGAGGGAGGCTGGACAGTGGTGGCTCAAGCCTGTAATCCTAGCACTCTGAGAGGCCGAGGTGGGAGGATCGCGTGAGGTCAGGCATTCCAGAACAGCCTGAGCAAGAACGAGACCCTGTCTCTACCAAAAATACAAAAAAAATTAACCAGGCGTGGTCATGGTGGTGCATGCTTGTAGTCCCATCTACTTGGGAGGCTGAGGCAGAGGGATTGCTTGAGCCCAGGAGTGTTGAGGTTGCAGTAAGCTATGATGACACCAGGGCACTTCACCTAGGGTGACAGAGCAAGACTCTGTAAAAAAAAAAAAAAAAAGGAGGAGGAGGGAAACTTTGGTAAGATAATAAAGGTATGAGAAATAGAAGTAAAAGGTATGTTTTGTTTAAAAAAAAAAAGGAGTATATATAATAAATGTTAGATATCCCTTGTTTGACAGTAAAGTACAAGATATTTGAGGAATAACACTAGTCAGTAAGGGAATGGCAATTTTTCCCTCTATTTGCTATAAACTTCTCTAAATAGAGTAGATTATTTGGATGTCAGAAGCTAAGAGCAAGTAAGCACATTAGTTGGCTTCTTGCAAAAACTAAGACTTTCATCCTTGTTCTCCTAAATCACTTCAGTAAAGTGTCATTTTAATTAAAGTGTATGTGTACTTGCCTTCTTTGTTTTTTTTTGTTTCGTTTTTGTTTTTGTTTTTGTTTTAATCCTCCCAGTGAAAATCTTAAGGTGATTTTTAGGCCATTTTCAACTTTAGTGATTCCTTATTTAGGTTATGTATAAAGTAGCAGTATTGGTCTAGGCAACATAAGTCCCACATTTTTACTGGTCACTCATCAAACACATAAACACTTAAATATAGTTTTCATTTGGTAGGAATTAAAGTACTTACCTATAAGTGGTAAGAAGAATCTTATTTCTTGGTAGAACCTAAAGTTGGTACTGCTTTATCATTGCCATTTGCCTAACACCTATGAGAATTATTTAAATTGATTAATTCGATAATTAATGTATGTGAAGAACTACCCTATATTCCTGTTTTTAAGTTAGAATTTATATGTTTGTAATATAAGCATAAATTTATTATAAATTTATAACTTTAACTGTACTTATGTTTTCTTAATATCTTGATATCTAATGCTTTTATGTTTTCATGTTTCAGATTGTCATTTAGTAAAAATGGAGTAGTTAGAATAGATGGTTTCTCTTCTCCTGACCAGTATGATGATGAAGCTATGAGTTTATGGACACATGAAAATTATGAAGATGATGAACTAGACATTGAAACTTCTAAATATATCTTGGATATAATAGGTGATAAATTCTGTCAATTAGTAACATCTGAAAAAACAGCTTTGACCTGGGTAAAAAAGGATGGTAAGGAAGTTAAATATAATGTGAATTGTACAAATTTCATTTTAAGAGTTTTTCTTTCAATTGTGTTTAATTATCTAGTCTTGTTGATTTTTAGTTATGATAATGGCACCTTTTTATGCACAAATGCGCCTGTGTGTACTTAAGATTACAGATATTTTCCTATTGAGGTTGAATTGAGTAGATTAACCATTTATGAAATCACAATAACATTTTGTTATTTGGTATTTCTGACATTATAACATAAATTAGAGTGATAAAACCACTTTGGATGCGAAATTGTGAAATTTCAGCATTTGACATAAAAAGATATAATTCATCCCAATTATCGATATTCGAATCTCAGTTTTACTGCTTGTTTAACTGTGTGACCTTTGGCAGGTAACCTCCATGAATATCAGGCAGGTCTGTGAAACTACCTCATACATTTGTTTAGAAAGTAGTTATGTTCGTTAGTTTTACTTATGTAAAGCACTTAACAGTACCTAACATAATTGATGCTCTGAATATTAGTTTCTTTTCCTTCCCTTCCCTAAAATCAGTTGTTTGTCCCTCAGGGGACATTTGGTAATAATTAGAGACATTTTAGGTTGCATAACTGAAGGGAGTAGGGTATGCTGCTAGCATCTAATAAGTGGAGGCCACAGATTCCCCTAAATACCCTGTAATGCACAGGATAACGCCCTGCAACAAATAAGTTTTCAGCCCAAAATATAAAAAGTGCCAAGGTTGAAAAACCCTGCCTTAGATGTAAGCCATTTTTATTTATCGCTTCTGATCATTTGTGAGTCTTCTGAAGAGGATTACTAATTACTTCAAGAAATCTATTAGTCTTTAGTTAATATAGCCTTAAAAGTTCTTGGTTTGTCTTTACAATTTTAATTTTGCTTGTATTTTAGCCAAAATTGCTTTGGAAAAGAGCATATTTGCCTTTAAATTTTTGTTTTTTCTGTATCTCAGCCAAAATTGCCTGGAAAAGAGCAGTAAGAGGAGTCCGAGAGATGTGTGATGCATGTGAGGCGACATTGTTTAACATTCACTGGGTCTGCCAAAAATGTGGATTTGTGGTCTGCTTAGATTGTTACAAGGCAAAGGAAAGGAAGAGTTCTAGAGGTTGGTTGATAAGTTTATATGAATTGAAGTTTTTTATAATGTTTCTTTAGGATCACTCATCTGGAAAATTTGATGCGTTTTTTTCCTACCTTCCTTACTTATTATGTTAAGAAAGTTTTGTGAAATTTGTTTTTAAGAGGAGGAGTAATCACAGTTTGTTAAAAAAACTCTGGGTTTTTTTTTTTTTAATGATAAAACCATATCTATATCTTTTAGCCTGATGAGTATATACACCCTCTCATTTCAAGCAGATAGTTCCTTAATGTAGCCCAAATTTAGGTTAGGCCTTCTTACTTTAAGATGGCAATGTGTAGGAGCCTGAAGTCCTAGAAACTGTTAATTACACAGTCATACTTATAAGTCATAATTTAGTATTTCATAATAAAAATTAATTTTTCTAAATATTGGTCTATAAATTTCAAATGAAAATGTTAAAGAATATGCTGCCATTAGCACCATTTATCCCTCAGCTCTTAGACAATGCAAAAGAAATCTTTATATTTCTAAACAGCCTTTGAAGCAATTATTTGTGCTTTCTAGGTAAATAAAATGGCACAAAAACAATGTTCCGCTTGTTAATATTGCTGGAAATAATGCAAAGTTTGAAAAGGGAAGTAACTAAATACATTGAAAAGTGTCTTAGAAAAAGCTTATCCAAGGCAATTTTGGAAGTGGCTACCTAACACTGATACTGAGTAATTTGTTAGGGGTAAAGTTCTGATGAAATGAGAGGATTAGAATTGTGTGAGGTATTAAAACTAAATATTTAGGCAGGCACGGTGGCTCATGCCTGTAATCCTAGCACTCGGGGATGCAGGAGGATTGCTTGAGCTTGAGACCAACCTGAGCAAGAGTTGAGACCCTGTCTCTACCAAAAAGAAAGGAAAAAATACCCAGTCGGACCTGGAGTCCCAGCTACCCGGGAGGCTGAAGCAGGATTGCTTAGAGCCCAGGAGTTGGAGGCTGCAGTGAACTACAATGACGCCACTGTACTCTACCCAGGGCGACAGAGTGAGGCTCTGTCTCAACAACAACAACAACGAAAAACACTGAATGTTTAGTGACAGACTGTCAATGTCTCAAAACAGTGAATGTCGTTTTCATCCCAGGTGGCTCTTTTTGAGAGTATTATATAAGGTAGATGTACCATGATTTAGCCATCAGTATTACTAGTAGAACTGCTAAAACCTTACCCTCTCTGACCCTTTTTCGTATACACACAGCACTTACTAAAGAAACCTAAGCAAATACGGAAACATGAACATTTACAGCTAGGTGTTTCTGGGCTATGCAGTAAATATGTAATGATGAGTAAAATGTGAAACCATAATAAGAAATGTATTGTAGGCAGTTAAATATCTTTAAAACCATAAAATTGTATTTTGATGTTTTCAATTGGTAGAACTAGCTGCATTGTTATAAAACTTCATGACATATTTTACATATTATTTTTCTGATTTCATATTACTTTTGTTTTTCCTTTGTCAAATTTAAAAAAGTTTATTTTAATTTACTCTATCTTATTATATCGTATGCATTTAAATAAGCTACCATGAATCCTTTTTTTTGAAAAAGATAGGGTATTTATACTAACCTAAATAGTTGTATTTCTGCTAATTTTCATAGTACTATTAATTTGAAAGTGTAGTCTGGTAGTTACTGTATCATTCTTTCAAGTATAACCTATGCCTTGGGTTATATTGTTATCTATATATCTTTATTCCACTGTTAAGTATTATAATAAAACTCACATTGACTAGGCTTAATAGTGGCAGTAAACAATAAGGGTCTAAAATATAAACAGAAAACATTTACAAGTTACCATGTAGGCTTTGGAAAGTCAAGTCTTTTAAAGGTAACCAGTTTTCGACTGGATTTGAATTTTATTTATACTTTTTATGAAACAGTGGTTCTAGATTTTTATTCTGCATTTATTGAGTTTTGTGATACTGAAGACCTTATAGCCACATTATCAGTAGCTGTCTGTCATTAAATTTATAGAGAAAGTTCTCCTTGAAATGAAGGTATCAAATATTGTTCCCATTTATGGTATGCCCCATGCTATGGCTTTTAATATATTTGCAACTCCAGGAATTGAGCTTTGTTTGAAGGCACCAATATCAATTAATAATAGCTATATGGTACCAGCTTTTTCACATCCCATGGCAGTTCCTCTACATCTGTTTGAAGCATAAGAGGAACATGAGCTAGCAGCAGCCTCAGACTTATGTCAAACTGACATATAATACTAGGATCAGGCATAAACCTTGTTTGGCACAAAAAATAGCTAGAAGATAAAAGGAGATATGCTACTGAGAAGCTAGAATCAGAGAAGGTAGAGGTGACTAATAAAACTGATAATAAAGAGTGGTAATTTTAGAAAAGGCTATCATATCTGTATCACTGTTTCTATAAAATTCATAGAAGGGTAGAACTATCTTTTCTGACTTTATTTTTTTAAGAATCAAATATCTGAAACCTATCACTGACATTTTACATATTTCTTTATATACAACCCATCAGTTCTATAATTATAAAACCTGCAGCTGGGTGCAGTGGCTCACCCCTGTAATGCCAGCACCTTCGAAAGCCAAGGCAGAAGGATTACTTGAGGCCAGCAGTTCATGACCAGCTTGGGCAACATAATAAGACCCCGTCTCTACAAAAAAAATTTTTGTTTAAATTAGCCAGGCATGGTAGTACATATTAGTAGTCCCAGCTACTGGGGAGGCTGAGACAGGAGGATTGCTTGAGCCCAGAAGTTCAAGGCTGCAGTTAGCTATGATCACACCACTGCACTCCAGCCTGGGTGAAAGAGTGAGACCCTGTCCCTTAAAAAACAAAAAAACCATTGAGTATGATATAAAACTAGGTATGTTATTTTACAGATAAAGAACTGTATGCTTGGATGAAGTGTGTAAAGGGGCAGCCTCATGATCACAAACATTTAATGCCAACTCAAATTATACCTGGTTCTGGTAAGTATAAATATATATTATTTGCTTAACAGCTCTAGATTAAAACAGCTAAAGGAGTATCTAGAAATATAATAGAATGGAGAGGTAAAGTTCCACTAGTCTTGAATTGTCTTGCTCAGAGTTATTGGAAATTCTCTATAATAAATAAAGCTCAGAAGACAAGCCCAGCCTCAGTGATGAAGAAAGCCATAGAGGAACCATCTTAGAAGGGGAAAACTAGAGTGTAATGAAAAGGCCTATTGGATTTCCAATGAAAGCTTTCTAAGATTTTGAATGTACTGAATTTTTAAAAATAGAGGAAAAAAAATAGAGAACATAAATTTAGTTAAATGATCAATTCTGTGATAGATGGAAGAGATAGAATGGGGAAAATATTGAAGAAAATATAAAAGGCACAAGAAAAGCTCCACTGCTATAAAATAAGAAAAATTTTATAGTAATAACTAGTGGTAATCTTTTTATTAATTACCATTTTATTTTGTAGTTTTGACAGATCTTCTAGATGCCATGCACACTCTTAGGGAAAAATACGGTATTAAATCCCATTGTCATTGTGCTAACAAACAGAATTTACAAGTTGGAAACTTTCCTACAATTAATGGTGTATCTCAAGTGAGTAAATATCTCTAATTATTCAAATAGCATGCATGTTTAAATTAATCAACTTTGATATTTGAAATCCAGTATAGGATTTGTGTGTTGTGAGTTGTGTTCTCTGTCTTACTGTGTAAATTTCTTACAACATTAATACTACTTTTAACTCTGAATAATTAAAGAAATAGTGTTTAAAAAGGTAATTGTTCTACCTTTGTAGGTTTTACAGAACGTTCTTAATCATGGTAATAAAATTTCTCTGTGCATGCCTGAGTCTCAGCAGCAAAATACTCCTCAAAAGTCTGAGAGTAATGGCAACAGCAGCCCAAGAAGTGATGTAAGCACAGACAGCAAGTTAACTCCTCCGGAATCCCAGTCCCCACTGCATTGGTTAGCAGATCTTGCAGAGCAGAAAGCCAGAGAGGAAAAAAAAGGTAAATATAACTAATTATCTAAGTATATATTAGAGGATTGTAGTATAACCATCAATGTACTGTTGCATATTAAAGTACTGATATTGATATTGAACAATTTACTTTGGTCTTTTGCTTGAATTATGGCTTTGGTTCAATACAACATTTGTCCTGTTAGAAACCAGCCTTCTTGTGTGTGTCAGAATTAATTACAGGATCATTTGTGGATGAGCATCTAAAGTCACTGGGGTACTAGATTTGTAACTTACCTATATTTTCTGGCTGTCTCAGCAACAGCATTTTTCATTAGTGACAGGGTACAAACTCAGCCACATGTCTAAGATACTGAGGAAGGCCTTTCCATGTTCAGAATGATGCCATTTTGAAGACTCTAATTCATCCTCTGATTTGTGCTTAGGTGAATGAATTTAGTGATTTTAGTGATTTAGTTTTTATTTCACACTATAAAATGCAGGGTGCCACCTTGAGTTAAAATTTGTGAAACGTTTTATTTCAGAAAACAAAGAATTTGCTCTTGAAAAGCAACTTAGAGACGATGGAGAACAAGACAACCCTGATTCTCCAAATGGCAGAACATCACCACCATCCCAGAATAACGAACAAGGGTCAACTTTACGGGATTTGCTGACCACCACAGCTGGCAAGCTACGAGTGGGCTCTACCGATGCTGGCATTGCCTTTGCCCCAGTGTATTCAATGGGAGCCCCAGTGAGTGTGATGCCAGATTTTTGCTTTTAATATGGGCCTTAATTGAGATGAATTGGATAGTTGGCTGTTGGCTATGAACTGTCCAATAAATGGATGCAGATGAAATCAAATGTACCAAATTCCTAGGCATGTTCCTTATTTGCATTATAACTCTTAACTTCAAAGCGGGCATTTTCCACTAACCTTAATGAAATATTGGAGGAGAGGGCTCTTTGAAGCCATAAGAGCCCTAAGATGCCCCTTCAGAATTTGAAAACCATATGGAAGTGAAAAATACCTGGAAATTAAATTTTGCTTTAAAAAAGAAAAGCAGAATAATTGCCTAGGTAGATGAAAATTTTTAAAGTATATGGGAGATTCCATCCACCTGTATACTCTGCCTCAGCCCTAAAACAATGTAAAAGGTAAGAAGTCTGCTCTTCTAGGTTCTGCAGACCAGGCAGTTTCTCACACCACCAAACTTCTAGTCCTCATCTGCCAGGAACAGTATAAGGATTAGGGATCCACATCCACTAACATAAATGCATATTCTTGAATGCAGGGATGGTGTTAAAAAATTACAGTGTTAAAAAATTAACAGTGTGTAGGAGGAAAATGTATGCATTTCCTCTCAAAATACAATTCTTCCTTTATTTTTTTCTCTTAACAGAGTGGCAAGAGTGGACGGACTATGCCTAATATTCTTGATGACATAATTGCTTCAGTTGTTGAAAACAAAATTCCACCAAATAAAACCTCCAAGATAAGTGTAAAACCAGAGCTTAAAGAAGAGCCTGAAGAAAGCAGAAAATCTGCCATGAATGAAAATAATAAATTGTACGGTGATATACCACATTCTTGGATCTGTGAGAAGCATATTTTATGGCTTAAGGATTACAAGAATAGTAATAATTGGAAGCTTTTCAAAGAGTGTTGGAAAGAAGGACAGGTGAGTATTTTAAGCTGATTAAGTACACTCTCAGTAGAGCTGAAGCTGATTAAATAGACAAAATGGTTCCTTCTTTAGGAATAGAAATAGGGGAAGAAACAGTAAACACATATGTGGGGCAATAAGATATCAAAAATAATGCTGAAAGGATTACCAGAATGATTATTTCTGAATTCCTGGTTTTTGGCCACATTTATATGAATTAACAAGGAAGCAATGATGATTTGCTGTTGTATTTTTGATCTGTCAGTGAACAGACATTTAATAAAGCCCTACATTTACAAAATGCAGTCCTTCCCACCTTTTTAAGATTGATATTGTAGCCCAATTTGCACATTCATATCTACTATTAAAATGTTAATCACTGTTAGAAGCATTTTTCACCAACAAATGAAGATGTAGATGTTTTTGCCTGTAATGTTTATACATAAAACATTTATAAATTAGTTCATCAAATCTTGAATTACAAACTCCATTATTTCATACTACTCTAATAATGATTTTCTTTTTGACAAAAGCTTTAATACAATGTTTGATATTTATTTCAGATGGTAATATACTGCATTAATGCAAAAATTATGAATAAATGTAATTATATGCATGATATTAGCATTTTCAATTTATTTCTTAGTTTCTAGAAAACATCACTGCTATTTTACTTTACTTTTTTCATTCACCAGGTAATTATTGACCACCTAATAAATTTCAATCTCTGTGCTAAGGCATTAAGGATATAAAATTAAGCTATATGAAAATGAGTAAGAATCATTTTAGTGTAGTGAATCTTGACCTTTTTAGGTCACTAAAATCTTTCAAAATCTGATAAAGCTTGGTCCCTTGCCTCAGAAAAAGTACACACCTATGTGTGTGTATATATGAGATTTGGTATATATTTTTTGGTTGGATCTTCATGAAGCTCTGATGCCATTACTGGGTCAAAATTTAATTTAATTTATTTTTGTGTGGTCTTTTGAGGTAGAAACCAGTCATGTAAGTAAATGTTTTCATAAAACATTTATTAACAGTTCTAAGAACTTGGTTCAAAATGCTGTGGAAACCCAGAAAAGAGAACGGCAAAGCTAGGGTACTAGTTCAAAAAAGCTACTCTGAATTGTTCCTCAGGGATTAAAGGAAATTTTGCGAGATGGACAAGAGACTGCACATATACAAGAGCTTCAGTTTGGGAAATTTTGAGTGGGTTTGTTCATCTGAACTGTAGATGAGGGTTCTGTGGGAGAGTGGTGGGGGAAGGAAGGTGAATAGGGGAATTATACCGGGCCTTTACATATCATGCTTTAAGGAGTTTATACTATGGATGGGTAGTTTTAATTGTGGAATCTATGTAATCAGATTAACATTTAAAGTAACTGATAGCAAAGCAGATTAGAAGTTGAATTAGAGGAGAATAATACCAGAAGCAAAAAGTCTAATTAGGAAGACTTATAGTATTTCAGGAAAATCATAATGATAGCCTAAGGATTCTGTTTTAAATTATTCTAATATGCTATTAGCTTACCTCTGTCTTTTTTAAAAATCTACTTACTTTTCCCAAACTGCTGATTACCATAAGAAACAATAGCATAGAGCTGGATAAGAGTATTATTGGATAGGCACCAGAAATTAATATGTGAATTGCTGGTGGTAATTATCTAATAGCTGGACCTAATTTATAAGTTGGATATATATCAGCCCATTTGAAGGGTGTTTAATGAAACATTCAACCAAGTAGTTTCATTCAACCAGAATAGAAACATTCAACCAGAAGTTGAAGCGGTTTTTTGGTTTTTTTTTTTTGTTTGTTTGTTTTTTTACTTTTTAATTCTTTCCAAATATTACCATGTTATGAAGTTTAAAAATACCTAATATCATGTTTAAATTTTTTTTAATTTTGTTTATTTTTTTATTTTATTTTATTTATCTTTTTGAGATGGAATTTTGCTATGTTTCCCAGGCTAGACATGAACTCCTGGGCTCACGCAATCCTCCCACCTCAGCCTCTGGAGCAGCTGGGACTAGTACCACGCCCAGCCTAGTAAATACCATTTTTCAGAGACTCTTAAGTCACAATTTCCTCTGTTCTTTGTATTTTGCTTCATTAAGAATAAAGGAATTAAGAAAACCTGAGAAAAATATATTAGTTGACCTTAGAAATGTTTTTACATCATTTATTGGAGTTTTAGAATCTATACATCTTCACTTGTTGGTTTCTGGGTTAGAGAGCCTTGAGAGAATTTGAATTCATGTGATTTCAAAGAAGAGGTTCACTTTCAGAAAATCAGTCATTAGGCTTGAAATTTAATGCTTTTATGCCTTAGGTGTTTAATATTTTTGTTTATCATGATCTTCGTAGAGGTAAAAAAAAAAATTGTGCCTTAAGTGATACAAACTCAAAATGTATATAAATTATGTTTCAATCTCAAAGCCTGTATATATTTTTATTTAAAAATCTTACCATATATACATACAAATAAATAAGTAGCTTATATTCTCTCTGTAAAAATTATTCTTATAGAGAAAGCAACCAGATAATCCATATTTGTACTATGAAGAAATGGAATTTTTAGTATAACCTTTCAGACTTGTTTTCTGAGAATTACTACACCTTTAAATTTCTGTTTTCAAAAATGCCACCGTACTCTACATGGCATACTCTCATCATCTTTTTTCTTTGACAGTACGTTGTGAATATCTTTCCAGGTCAAGGACTTTTTTTAATAGCCACTTTTACACTCACATTTGTCAACAGGCTTGAAACTTAATGTGTTAAACATTTGTTATATGTGCATGTAAAATTAAATCTTGAAGTGTTCATATACCTTTTAACTGTTACTTATTTATCTATTTATTTATAAGCCTGCAGTGGTTTCTGGTGTGCATAAGAAAATGAACATTAGCTTATGGAAGGCGGAGTCAATTAGTCTTGATTTTGGAGACCACCAAGCTGATCTCCTGAATTGCAAAGACAGCATTATTTCAAATGCCAATGTTAAAGAATTCTGGGATGGTTTTGAAGAAGTTTCAAGTATGTTGGTTTTTGTTTTACTGTTTTCTTAATCATGTCCCCCCAAAATGATAAATTGCAAATGTAACTTGACAGATTTTTAGTCTTTGAAACATCGGTATTACATTATTATCTAATAAAAAGAAACAAGTAATTGGAAAGAAAATAGTGCGTGCTAATTCTGTCTGTTAATGCTAATTTTCTTTGACCTTGAAGCTGTTTATACTGTACTTATATATGGGGACATTTTTGGTAACCTCAGAACTTGTGAGAATTAAATTATATAATTTATGTAAAACACTTCGAAAATTAAAAGTATAAAAAGTAAGATTGTAATGTTAACAAGATTTTTAAAAAGAATTTTCTGAGATATTACAGTGGGTAATGCAATATATCCTATCTATGTACAAAAACAACAGAAGTTTTAATACTACATTAAATACATAAGGAATAAAAATCAGTAAGCAAGCATTCGTTAAGTACATACTATGCAATAAATCGTTCATTCATTTACATTTCTTCCTCTCCAAATGTTAGTAAAAATAAAAAGACAGAAATTACCTCTTTAGTAATTAACTGCATTCTTTATAGAACGGCAAAAAAACAAAAGTGGAGAAACAGTTGTCTTAAAATTGAAAGATTGCCCTTCAGGAGAAGACTTTAAGACTATGATGCCAGCAAGGTTTGAAACTTTTCATTTTACTGTTGACTTTTTAGAGTTGAGCTGAGATTATCCCCAGAGGGTGGGATAAGTAATTATAATTGTGACCTCTAGTCCTTTTCTTTCTTAATTAAAAATAAGTAAGAAGCCAAACTGAATCTCTGTAGTCCAAGGGGGGAAGTCTTTATGTTAGGGTAGTGAAGGAATGAATGCTTACTCGTGTTAAAGAACACAGGGTCTTGTCTGAGATGTTCCTTCTGTTGGATCTTTTAATTCCATAGTGGTTAAGGAAGCATAATTGCTGTTTTAGTCAGTTTTTATGTTCTGTTTTTATGTTTGTTTAAACCTTAAATGAAGTCAGGGAAAATGTTAACCTGTCTTAAGGAAAGGTTGTCTGATGTTTTGAACATCTTAAAAATTGTATATTTGAAAGCACTTAAAAATGCAAATCTTTATTTAAAATAAGGCAATGTTGTTATTCTTCAGATATGAAGATCTTTTAAAAAGTCTGCCATTGCCAGAATATTGTAATCCAGAAGGAAAATTCAATTTGGCCTCTCATTTGCCAGGATTTTTTGTACGCCCTGATCTAGGACCCAGGTTGTGCAGTGCCTATGGTAAGTATAAGTTCATGTTTCTCTCAGTTTGGTTATATGGGATTTTAACAGATTTCCATTCAAAAATAAATAGTATAATGATTTTTAGTTTGTACTAAATCTTTTTTTTTATAATCCATTGAAATCCTTTTTTATATTAAGCAGTATATTAGGAATTAATGGCCAATGTATAGTTAAGTACCTGCTAATTCCTTGCAAAGTAGTTTATTATTATTGATTCTAATAAGACATTTTATAATATACATGTAATTATAAAAATAATAGGACATTTTATAGATTATGGCTTTTTTTTTTTTTGAGACAGAGTCTCACTCTTTTGCCCGGCTAGAGTGAGTGCCGTGGCGTCAGCCTAGCTCACAGCAACCTCAAACTCCTGGGCTCAAGCGATCCTTCTGCCTCAGCCTCCCGAGTAGCTGGGACTACAGACATGCGCCACCATACCCAGCTAATTTTTTCTATATATTTTTAGTTGTCCGATTAATTTCTTTCTGTTTTTAGTAGAGATGGGGTCTCGCTCTTGCTCAGGCTGGTTTCGAACTCCTGAGCTCAAACAATCCACCCACCTCGGCCTCCCAGAGTGCTAGGATTACAGGCGTGAGCCACTGCGCCCGGCCCAGATTACGGCTTTTAGTAGCAGAATTTTGTTTGGGTTTTGTTTTGTTTTCTTTAGTGCCATGACTCAGACACAAACCCTAGGGGCAAGTTTTTGTAACAAGGAGACTAAAACTCACATTGCAATTAATAAATTATGCCAATAGAGCTAATTTGGGGGAATATGTGATTATATTATTAGATATAAAAAGTATTTTGTCAGGTAAAATTTTTGTTTTATACACAGGTGTAGCCGCTGCTAAAGATCATGATATAGGAACAACAAATCTCCATATTGAAGTTTCCGATGTTGTAAATATTCTAGTCTATGTTGGCGTAGCTAAAGGAAATGGCATTCTCTCAAAAGCAGGTAATGAAACTTAATAGCAGTGTTTGGAATAAGAGTTGAATGATCACATACACTAGTATCATCCAGAATGTCAGCTTCTGAGTTAACAGCAAAGATTTCAAAAAGAATTGCAGTGGATATAGGGGTATTTTAATCATTATTACTTGAAGATTGATTTATTTTTCTATCTCTTTTTCATATAAATGAAGTTTTAGCATTAAAAGTAAATATTTTAATTTGCTCCCTTCCTATCATTAAGTTATTGTGTTTACAAAAATATACTCTTAAGCTCACTTGTAACATTTATCAAAGAATAAAAAGTAGGTCCTAGGGCTCTAAAGATGATTAAGACATGGTTTGTGCCTCAAGCATTCTTTTTTCTCTCCAATATCAGAGGAAGAACGGGCCTTTTCTCCTAAATAGAAGTAACTTTTCTATCTAGTACGTGGGCTTTAGTTTCTGTCCTCTGTATTTATTTCTGAAACCTTGCTCCAACAGTTATTCTCTACTTAATAGAGACATAGATATATAGTTCATAGGTCTTTAACCTTTCCTCTCCACTGGCTTCTTCTCTTCAGAATAGGAGCAGAGTCTAGACTATATTCCTTCTCTCTCAAAAAAAAGTAAACCCTCTTAAACCTTTCCGTCATCCTACTGATCTTGCCTTCATAAGAATTTCTTTGCTATCTTTTCACATTACAACTCATTCCAGTCTTGCTTCTCTACCTACCTGAAATTAATATTGCTATTGCTGTCACTCACATACATTTGGATAATTCAGTCATTTCTTTCTGGTCTTTTTATTACTCACCCCATCTGTTACAAATGGCACTGTTTTTTGTGGGTTTTTGTTTGTTTGTTTTTTGGAGACAGGGTCTCACTCTGTCACCCAGGCTGTAGCCTGATCATAGCTCTTTGTAACCTCAAAATCCTGGTGTCAAGGCTCCCTTCTCAGCTTCCTGCATAGGACTATAGGCACAGGTCACAATGCCCGGCTAATTATTTTGTTATTTTATGTGGAGAAGGGGTCTCACTATGTTGTCCAGGCTGGTCTCCAATTCCTGGCCTCAAGCAATCCTCCTACCTTGGCCTCCCAAAGTTCTGGGATTACAGGCATGAGCCACTGCACCTGGCCAAATGGCATTGTTAATCACTACCTTTTCTTTAAATACCATCTTTTGTTTTTGTGACACCATTTCCCTGATTCTGATACCTTATAGCTGCAGTCCCCAGGCTGCAGACCTGTACTGGTCCATGGCCTGTTAGGAACTGGGCTGCACAGCAGGAAATGAGAGACAGGCAAGCTTCATCTGTATTTATAGGTGCTCCGCATCACTGCCTGAGCTTCTGTCCCCACCCCCACAGTCCATGGTAAAATTGTCTCCCGTGAAACCAGTCCCTGGTGCCAAACAGGTTGGAGACTGCTGCTTTATGGAGTTACAGGCTTTATTCTAGAGTTACAGACATTGTTCTTTACTTTTTCTACTTTACATGCACTTTCTGTGAAATTTTCTGCATGACTTCCAGCTACCACATAGATCACTGATTCTGTATCTGGTGCCCAGAATGGATCTACAGCTTAGTTGGCTAGGTGCTACATGGAGATTCATTATAGTATTCACTCTACTTTTGTGTACATTTGACAATTTGTATAATACACAATCTAAATTTCCTCCAAACTATGGAAACTCGTTTTTACATTGTGTTACTCAGCTCCTTTAACTCAGCTGTTCCCAACCTTTTTGATGCCAGGGACCAGCTTCATGGAAGACAGTCCTTCTGTGGATGGAGGTTGGGGGTGTCCCAGGATGACCTAAGCACACCACATTCGTTACGTAGTCATTGTCTCTGCCAATGACAATCTGCACTTGCACCTGCTCCCCAGCACCAGCACAACCACCCCAGCTCCACCCTAAGAGCATCAGGCACCAGACTCTTCACAAGGAGCACACAACCTAGATTCCTTGCATGTACAGTCCACAGTAGGGTTCTTGCTCCTATGAGAATCCAATGCCACTGCTGATCTGACAGGAGGCAGAGCCCACGCGATGATGCCAGTGATGGGGAGCAGTGGCAAACCTGGATGAAGCCTCACTCACCCACGCACCTCTCGCCATGCAGCCCAGCCCCCAATAGGCCGTGGACTATCACTGGACCTTGGCCCAGGGATTGGGGACAGCAGCCTTAACTGACACTGTTGACTATAATAGATAACCACTTCCACGCCTCCCCAAGAATTTGAGACAGTAGGCACACTTGAGTTTATAGTCCCAGCTCTACTACACAAATGGATGACCTGTGGTTCAGATTCCTTTCTAAGCCTATGATACCACAGAGTTATCTTTTGTACTTCATTTTGTACTTTGTTCAGATCATCTTCTACTGTATAATATGGAAGTTACACCTGCTTTGCTCCATTGCTATTCATTCATATCCTTAAATGCTGTGACTTTCTTACTAATATTTGTTCCTGCACACCCCCAGCTCCTGTTCCTAGAATAATATTTGATCGTTTGAGAAAACTCAACATTTTAAATAATCCTTTGGCTCCTTTCTTCCCTCCCTCCCTCCCTCCCTCTTTCCTTCTCTTTTATTTTTGTAGCTGGTCAAGTGGAGCAGTGGGAGTGGAGAAGGAACAAAGGAATCTGTAACTGGCTGTGATCAATTAGTTGTTTTCCTTCTCTTTACCTAAAAAATTTTTGTCACTTTTTAGAGGTGGTCGCAAAGAAAGCAACATTTCAGGATTATAATCATGCTTAAAACACATAGAGAAAAACTGACCTACTTAGATTACGTGCCTTTTTCTCCACCTGCAGTGGCTGTCATGCCTCCTTGTCTCCCTGGCAAATTCCTGTATTCATCCTTTCAAGTGTACCTCAGATTCTCATTCACCCTAGAGGTGGTCATTAAAAAAAGCAAACTTACTCTACTCCAGCCAATCATTCTCTTCCTTATGAAACCCCCCTCACTTTTTTTTTTTTTTTAATTTGCAGAGCAATAAAATTTACAGGGGAAAAAAATTAGACAAACCAATTCAGAGTTTCGAACTTTTATTTTTGTTAAGAAAACACATTATAAGAGTATCAACTGCCATTTTTAAAGAGAACATTTTAAACTCTCTCCATATAAAGGATATAATCAGAGTAAAGAATAGTTTTTTTATGATACACTTTTTACATTGTCCTTGATTTGTTTAGGACTAGGATAAAACTTTGTTGCAGATAACATTTAAGGACCGTGTGCCCTTTTACTGATAAGATTACACTTACCACAATGTGATATTTATTTGCCTAGATTTATTTATTAAGACCCTCTTTAACTCCATGAGGTCTTGACAGGATCTTTCCCATCCTAGGACAGTGTGTGGCACACAGTAAACACTTAATAAATGTTTGAATTAAGAAATCCTTGCAGCCAAGTTTGAATATAAAAAATTTTGCTGTCACAAATTAGAAAACATCTGTTGTATCCTTTGTAGCAAACAATAGCTTTCTTTTTCTTTTAAAAGACTATTTCTTTAAAATATTTACTGTGGTGATCATTGAAAAAGATGACCTTCCTGTGGTTCTACACATTAGAGATAACCACAGTTAACGTTTTCATTGTGTATGTACTTCCCAAATTTTTTGTGTGTATTACATATATATGTAGAGTTTTTTAGTTTGTTAACATTTTACAAGGATGGCCTGATGTTTCCTCAAAACCACTTTATTCGTGAAATGTGCATTTGATTACAGATAATAAAATATGAGATCCTCTAGGAATTAATCAGAATACATTTTGCTCTGCCATTCTTTAGTAATGGTAATGATCAAATCCCTTCATCTCACTGAACTTTTTTACTCAGGCATAAGAATAGAGATTATGATCCCTACCTACCTTGCTAAATAGTTACAGGGCAGACTAATTAATAATGATCAGGCTAATTAATAATAATGAAAGTCCTTTGAAGTTATGATATGCTATGAGTGCAAGGCATTGTTACCACCACCCTTTGGGACAGGGAGAAAGGTAGTTAAGTTTGAATCGAAGTTCTTAAGTTTTCTATCTCTTGCTCCTTGATTTGTAGAAAACATAAACTGGGAAAATCACTGTTGCTCTTTCCCAGATTCTCTACTCTTACAGTTCTAACAGTTTTGAATATGTAACTGGATTTGACTCCTCTTTAAGAATACTGATTGAGTCAGGAACTCTGCTCCTCTGATAGGTTAATTTTAGGAGACTTCTCTTTCTGGTACTCTTTACTGACCATTTTGAAAATATGCTTTTTTTCAGGAATACTCAAAAAATTTGAAGAAGAAGATTTGGATGACATTTTAAGGAAAAGACTCAAGGACTCTAGTGAAATACCCGGTGCTCTGTGGCATATTTATGCTGGGAAAGATGTTGACAAGATACGAGAATTTCTTCAAAAGGTACAATTTAGGTTGCAAATAATTTATCTCTTCACCTTGAGGAAGGAATTATTAATTTGTTAGTGCATCTTCATTTGGCATTCAGCAATAAAAGATCACTAAGTAACTTTTACTTCAAGGTAATGGGGCTTTTTGTTGAAAGTCAAATGCCCCTTTCTCTTGCTTCTTTCTGAAAGCCTGTTGCATGTTGAAGGTTTTGAGTGGCAGTTTGTTCTCAGTTGCTAGTGCTCTCCATCCCTTTGTAATGATAGACTAATTTGTTACTGAGCCAGATGTTAGTTGGGTGGTAAAAAGTAACTATTGAGAGTTGCAGGGTCTAAAAACTAATGTTTTGTGGGAACATCTAAAGAAGATATTATTTCCTTTGAATCTACTTGCAGTGATTCTACTCTGTCATATCTGATTATTCTGTGCTTATTTAAGGAGACTGAAATTTAGAGTAGTCATAACTTTACTTTAGTTGTTGGACACTCTTAAAGAAATTAACACATCAAGCTGAAATAATCGGTTCAAACCTTTTCCTCAAATGTTTCCAAATTTTGTAGTTATGGGGATTTCTTTTAATGGGTCATCATCATTGCTGCTTATGTTGTTACACTTTGTCTTCTTTCTGGAAGGATTTAAATTCTGTCTCTGTGATCAGTGTGAAGTGAAGGAGCTATAGCCTTGTGTACTACTACTGTATTATCCCCAAGTACCTACCAGTATTTTAATCTAAAATATCATTTGTTCTTTAAGCAGAAAATTATTTTGCTGATTAGTAAAAGGTTCCCTTGACGTTGATTTTTCAAGGGTTAGTAAGTTAGCTATACAAAGGTATTTATGTTTGTGCCTACCTTAGAAAAAGGCTCTAGAAGTGTTTATGAAATCCATACATGTGAATGGTTTGGCTTTTGGGGAAAAAAAAACCTGTAAACTACCCTTTTCCTCATCTACATGCTGTGCTCTTGAAACAATTGTAAAGAAGGAAACTAGATGGATTGAAACTTAATAGTGGAAGAAGATGGTGAGAAGGAAGTATGATTCACTCTATTAACAGTATTTCAGTGTGCTATATTATTTTAATATTCTTTGGTTTTATAAATTATTGCCAAATGTTATTTTCAACTTATGAAGCTCAGTCATTGTTTTATGAGACTCTAACAAAAGACTATGTTGTTATTGTAAATAAAATTGAAATTTAACTGAATGGAATTTATCATTTCCCGTATTTAAATTTGTGTATATGTTTTTATTTTAATCCATATTTCAGATTTCAAAAGAACAAGGCCTTGAGGTTCTACCAGAACATGATCCAATACGTGACCAAAGTTGGTATGTGAACAAAAAGCTCCGCCAAAGGCTACTTGAAGAATATGGAGTCAGAACCTGTACTCTTATTCAGTTCCTTGGTGATGCCATTATTTTGCCAGCAGGAGCACTTCATCAGGTATATACAGACTTATTTCTAACACATCTGAAACTGACTGAACTAACTAATCTTGAAAAAGAAACTGTTCTTAGTTTAGATATAAATGAAAGAAAACATAAGAGAATGGCCTGTACCAGTTTGCCTTCATTAGAATGCAGTTCTAGTACTTGAAGAAATCTAACAATTATATAACTTGAAAGTTTAAATTATTTTAATATTAGCCAGATTTCCATTTGTATGTTGTCTCTGACTTAGTGGATTGAAATCTAATTTTTAAGACCTCTTTTAAGGGAACTAGAGAGTTAGTTACTGTATACTTGTTCTCACTGTGAGGCCTAAAAGTGTGTGTGAGGGGGCTGGAGTATCCAGACTTTTTATCAAGTTTTAAGTGTACCTCCTGCCTCTCTTTAGCATGCTAACTTAGCAAGAACCTGTCGAAAGAAAGATGTTATGTAGTTTATATAACTATTGATCCACAAAACTTAAAAACTAAAATACCTAATTTTTGTTTCTATAGCATGTAGCACCTGGAAGAATGGCAAAGAATAGATGGGATGGGTATGGAGGGTGGGGTTAAAAGCTCACAGTATATTCCTATAGGTAGAGTGGGGCTACCATCACCCAGCTTAGCCCTTGTAACAAAGTGTGCCAGGGAAACTGGAGACCTCAAAAAGTTAGTTTGCCTCAGAGCTGGTTCCCCACCTTTTTCACCACTCCGTAACTGAGATGTATCTGATGTGTATTTGTTTACCAAGGAAAATTTCTCACACTTAATATAACCATATATGCAGTCACTGCCTGTTTAGCATTCATGAAACTATAATTCACAAATACTCCTTAAGTGAGAATAGTTGCCTACTGTTTAGGATGTGTCAGGTTCAGAGTCAGATTTTTCTTTCTTGGATCTCAAATGGCATTTATGATACAATAGTAAAATATAAATGTCATAGTAATACTTTTTTCTCTGTAATAACTTCCTAGGAAAATGTATTTATGTTAAATGGTTATATTTTTCCCATGGGCTTATGATCATTTCAGAGATGTTGTATCATTTATGATCCATGTTTAATTGGGATTCCCCCCACGTACCCATTTCTTTGACTTCCAGCAGCTTAGCAAAAAACAGCTAATCTGTATTTAAACGTAAATACCCTCAAAAGAACAGCCTATTTAAGAGAATATAGTACTGTAAAATTTTTGTAAGTAGGAATAATCCTTTGATCATAGAAAATAGACTCCCCTGAAAATCCTTATTCACATATTCAATTTATCCAATATCGGCTTTCTTAAGGTTAAACTGGACTGTGCAGTCATTTTTTAAAAACTGAGGCATAATTTGCACATAGTAAAATTTACCCTTTTTAGTGTACAGTTGTCTAAGTTTTGACAAATGCATAGTTAGGTAACAACACAATCAAAATACAGAAAAATTCTATCACTCCAAAAATATTCTCCCCTGCACTTTTGTAGGCAGCCTTTACTCCCACTCAAAGTTCCTGCAACCACTTACCCATTTTTTTGCTCTTACCTCCTTTATGAGACTAATTGGAATAACACAATATGTGGCCTGAGTCTGGCTTTTCTTAACATAATGCATTTGAGATTCATCCATGTTGTGTTTAACAGTTGATTCTTTTTTATTGCTGGGTAGTTGGTTGTTCTATGACTATAAGAAACTGCCAGGCTGTTCTCTGTAAAGTGGTTGTATCATTCTCATTACCCAAGGGAGTGTTATGTGAGTTTCATTTCCTCTACTTCTTCACTAGGACTTGTTACTATCAGTTTTGTTTTTAAAACAGTCTAGTAAGTGTGCAGTGGTATTTCATTGTGGTTTTAATTTGTGCTTTCTTAATGACTAAATGTCGAGCATTTTTTAATATTTTTATTTGCCATCTGTACATCTATCTACTTTGGTTAAATGTCTATTCGAATATTTTGTCTGTTTTTTTTAAGTGCCTTTTTTTCCTTGAGTTGTGAGTGTTCCTTATCTGTTTCATATACAATGCCTTTATCTGATATATGTTTTATAAATATATCCTCCTCTGTGGCTTGGCTTTCCAAAGAGAAGTTTTTTATTTTGATGAAGTCCAGTTGGTCACTTTTTCTTTTATGGATCATGCTTTTATTGTATCTACAAACTTTTTGCCCAGCCTGAGATCACATAGATTTGCATCTACATTTTCTTCTACAAGCATTACAGTTTTGGGTGTTACATTTGGATATGTGATTTAGTTAATTTCTGTATGTAGTAGTGCATAATACGGATTGAGATTCAGTTTTTTGCATATGGACATTTGGTGGTTCTAATACTACTTGTTGAAAAGACTATTTTTGAATATTTTTTCTTTTGAAAATGTAATACATTCATACGATTAAATAAAAAAGTCAAAACAGTATAAAAGGTTTCACAGTGAACATTCAGTCTCTCACCTTTGCCCCTCAGTTCCTTTTCTCCAGAGGCAATCATTGTTAACCACAAAGAGATTCCCTGGGTATGCTTGTCTCCCTGCTGATTTTACTTTTTGGGGGAGGAGTGAGGGAAGAGAAGAGCTGACTTTTGTCCAAATGGTAGGTACAAAGTGATCCTGTTAAAAAGTTAGTTTACATACCACTTTGCTAAAAGTCTCACAGGCCCCTAAACAATCTGTACCTGCGTACCCTGCCCATACCTCATGGATATGTACACACGCACACCTCACTGCCTTCATCTCCTACTGCTCTCCTCTCAATCTCTTTGTAGCCACTCTGCCCTCTTTGCTGTTCCTACACAAACTGAGCAAGTTCCCTCCCCAGGGCCTTTGTACTTGCTAATCCTTCTGCCTGGAATTTTTTCTCTCAGATATCTGTAAGACTTGCTTCACATTCTTTATGGCTTTGCTCAAATTCACCTTCTCAATGAGGTCTTCCCTAACACTCTAGTTTAAATTGCAAATTGTGTCCCTCAAATTTCTGTCACTTTCCCTGCTTTATTTTCTTCCATTGTAATCATCACCTTCTAGCATGCTTTATAATTTACTTGCTTTGTTTATTATCTCTAAACCCCGACTAGAATGTAGGCTTAGTGAAGTTAAGAGATTTGTGGTTTTTATTGCTCCCTCCCCATGCCTAGAATAATGCACTTAAAATGAATATTTGTAATTCTTGTCTTCTGAAGGCCTGATAATATGTCCTCATTAACAACATATTTTTGCACAAGTGTAGACGAAAAAAAGATTATGGCTTTCTGTAATTTGTATATACTGTGCTCTTTGTACAAACATGTAAATTTTGACCTCATTCTAGATGTATTTTCTCTGGCGACTTCAGAAAGTTTACTTAGGTTGGAACCCAGCTTCCAATTACGACTATATACACATACACAGAGACATATTTATATGAAGACATGTTTTCATTTGAGATTTATAGAAAATTAACATAGATTATAGAAAGCAAATTTCATCTATGATAAAAGATAGCATACCTAAATAGGCAACATGTATGAGTGTGTAACCTGGACTTGCAAATTCTGTTCTGGTGTCTGCCACTAAATTGCTGACTGATTCAAAACAAAACCTTAACTTCTCTGCTGCATATTTTGGCACAGAAATTGCCAGCTATAAAAACAGGAATTTCTGCCTTCCCTGCCCTCTGTGGTGTAATAATGACAGCAGTTCTTTTGTACTCTGTTGAGAGGGCGTTGTCTGTGATTCACAAGTGCTGGTAATGTGGGTTTGTGAGAGAATTCAAAGGAAGTGATAAATCTGTTCACAGTATTATTAACTTAGATTTGAAATGCATTATTATTTACAACCTGTTTTGGTCTTAGAGGTTCTGTAAACTGTTCATTGATGGCTTTAGCACTTCAGTAGACTAGAGATGGCCCTCGGAATAATTCCAGATAAGTCACACTTCAGCTTACATTACAATTTCCCCAGAGGGCTGGATAAAACACAGATTACTGTACCCCATCCCCAGAGTTTCTGATTCCACGGATGTGAGGAAGGACTTGAAATCTGACATTTCTAGCAAGTTCCCAGGCTGATTTTGCTGTCCAGGGACCACACTTTGAAAACCACTCAAATAGGAAGCCCTTGCAAACCCAAGCCACTTATCAAAAAAACTTTCAACCAGAGGGGCCAGCAGGTGTTAGGGAAGGAACAAGATTCTGTTCTTTGGCCTGTCACCAGGGAGCACTGGCCAGAAGCCAAACTATGAGAGGAGTGGGCTGTGTGGCATGGGAGTTCAGATTCACATCTTAGCAAGCTGAGGGAAAGCATCATAGCTACCCCCTCTTTATATACTAAGAACTACTCTGGAATTGCAGACTTAAAAATCTTCTGTTGGTAAATATGACTCAGTATGTGAAACCTCTGTATATTCTTAGGCAGAGCAGTTGGACCCTGGCCTCAAGGATTTAATTCGTCTCAGCTATAGTAGTCTGAGATTTAGAGTGGCATTTATTTATAAATAGCAACAGATTTTTTAAAAATTAACACCAAACCTTCAGTGAAATTTGCCCTAAACTGCTTGGCTTAATTGATTTTGTTTGGTCATTCATAGTGAGTTTGTAATATTTTAGAGTTACAAATTCTCAGCATTTGTATTATCAAAAGGACTTTTAGGCAAAATCTTTCCACACTAAGTTCTCAAAAATAGCCGAGTATATAGCAGTCACATTGTCAAGATATTAACCTTCCTACTGTGAATAAAAATTACGTTTTCTTAGCAGTAACTATTTATGATTATAACTGATCCTTTAAGGCAAGTGTGAATAAGACAACATCAAGGAAGTGAAATATAAATGACTCAGACACGGCGAACAAAAGGGATAAGCAGAATGGGAGGTTCAGTTGTGTTCAGCTTTAAAACTGAACCTCGCCTCTTCAAACTTAACCCTCAAGACTTTAAACAAAATATACCAGATGGGGGTCATTAGGAAACATAATAGCATCTTGTAAGGTCTCACTGTTCTAAAAGTCATTTTAGAATGACCATAATCTGGCAAAGATTGACAGAATGAACTTTTTCAGAGCTCTGGAATCTAATCCCAAACTTAAAGCAACCGAGAGACTGCTTAATGAAGAAAAAGGCAGCCAGTTTTTGGCATTTTAAGGAAATCTCTGTTAGGTCACTGGCTGACCACTGAGATAATGGAACAGACTTCAGTGACCACACCCAACAAGGAATAACAGCCTTTGCAAAAAGTTTGGAAAAGTCACTAACCAAAAGGACGGACTGCAGCCCTCAGCAATCAACAACAGCAGACCCTGAGGCAGGGGGAGAATCTGATTACCTGATTACCGGAGTTACTAACACATTGTAATGTTCAGACGCCCAGTTTTCAACAAAAAAAGTACAAGGCATATGCAGAAAGAGGAAAGTATGGCCCATTCAAAGGGAGAAAATAAATTGACAGAAACCTTTCCCGGGAAGCCTAGACATTGGATTTATTAGACAACTTAAATATGCTCAAAGAGCTAATGGAAACCAGGAAAATGATGGATGAACAAAAGGAGAAATCCATAAAGAGAAATTATAAAAAGGAACCAAGTAGAAATTTTGGAGCTACAAGTGATTTTAGGACATGCTAGAGCTAGAGACACCAAAAGGTAAATGCTAAAACTTTGGAAAGACTTACTCTCCCCACGGCATGTTCAGATAAATGAAAGACATAAGGAGAGAGGGCATTTGGAGACTGTGTATGCTGGTATGAGAGGACTTAATGTAGGACTGTAAAGCATCTATTAGACAAGACATCACAGGAGTTGGGCTCCTGTTGACTTGCCATTTATTGGCTGATTTGTCTTGGGACAGGCGCTGAACATCTCATCCATACTTTCCTGCTCTGTGAAATAGAGCATCTGTTCTACAGACTCAAAATGAAGAGCCAGTGAGACTGTACAGAAATGCTGAAAATGTGAGGCATCCAGTATGCTCATCCACCAGAGGAACCAACAGCCTAATGATTAAAGAAAGAGAATGTTTACTTTACTATGCTACCAAGTTATCAATAGAGGCACAGTGCTTGAGTTAAAGAACTCTGCAGACTTCAGCAGCTGTTCAGGTGGTCATTATGCCCAGAGGAGGAATTCTAACCTCTCTGGAATTCCATCACCCTCTCATCAAGTAGATTTTTTTTTCCCCACAGTCTCCATTTCCCACTTACTATCTCCTTCATCTCACTCCTCCCAGTTAAATTTATTTTGCATACTTTAAAAAATTAGAATAAATTAAAGTGCTTAGTTTTTCAGTTATGTCTCCTTTCCCAGGAATTTTTATGACATTTTTGATGTCACTAAAAGACAACCTTAGAAACACCACAAATCTAAGATTGGATCAGCTTGAATTTTCCTCTGTTCTACTTAGCATCAGTAGAAAGTAGTTCTAAGACATAGTAAAGTGCAAAGTCAGTTTGTAAATGGTGAACAAAGATAAAGACTTGACTGGCTGGCTTCTTGTGAAAAGCATTTAGGAGAGAGAAAACTGTTGTGCTGATGTCATAGGAGATTGAAAGGGTATGTTTAATTGGCTAATTTGAAGATAGTAACAAAAGAAAGGCACAAATAACCAAAATCCTAAGATAATTCTGAAACTTAGTTGTGATCAGTAGATCTGTCTGGAACTATATTGTTTATCCCAGTTCCTAAAAAACTAGGTTTTATTTCCTTTTCTTTCATCGGTTCTCTAGTATACAAGTTAACAGTGAAATGACCAAAATGCTGAAAGCCAAAGGAGCAACAGGGAACATACTGAGATTGATTGCCTGGTAGATTCTTTCCAGTTAGTGGGTACTTAAAGGAACACATTAAATGAAAAAGGTCCACTTTGACAAAATCGACAGTTTAGGATCTGATTATCAGCCTCTCCAAAGGATTCCTGGAAAAGTTATTTTCTTTTTATCATTGAAAAATATTCCATTTACAAAGTCACTTTACATGAAGCTTTTCAGTGACATGACTTTCTCATAAAGTGGTCTTCTGCTTTGAAATCCATTTGATGTTTTATAGAAAATAAATTATCTAGCAGAATTATTCCTGTGTTTGTAGGTTTTTGACAACTTGGCTTTTCTTTGCTCCCACTTCCTAAGAATTTATATTTCACTGTTTTTCTTTTGGGGACAGGTACAGAATTTTCACAGCTGTATTCAGGTAACTGAAGACTTTGTGTCTCCAGAACATCTTGTAGAGTCATTTCATTTAACACAAGAACTGAGACTTTTGAAGGAAGAAATCAATTATGATGATAAACTACAGGTAAGAGATGATGAGTATTCTAACTAGGTGCTGTTGTTCAGGCTTTCTGTATTCAGAAATATGGTAGGTGCATAACAGCTTGGATAGCCATTGCCTAGTTGGTCACACCAGGGTAACAACCAAAGATGTATTTAATTACATGAGTTTTAGTGGCCCTTATTCTAACTATTGGTTTAATAATAATTTTAAACTTTGGCATTTTTCTTAAATTTGGCTTTCCTTGGTCCCCATTAAAATCATTTTTTTTAATCTGGCAGTTGTAATTTGTTAATTTCTGTTTAGCTGATGTGATTAGAAATATCAACATCTCTTTCAGGTTAAAAATATCTTGTATCATGCAGTCAAAGAAATGGTGAGAGCTTTGAAGATACATGAAGATGAAGTAGAGGATATGGAAGAAAATTAAATGTAGTTCATTTTTATGTTTTTAGGCAGTCGAACTGGGGTTACTTACCCTTGAATGATGATATGTATGCACACTGACTTAAGCTTCATAAAACCATCAGTGCCAAGAAATTCTCTTTGTAGTAATTACTTGTTACTGACACCGCAGCAGTATAGCATATGTCACAGCTCCTGTGAGTCACTGTTAGTTATAAAACAAGCTAAATTTAAAAAGCAGCACTATATAGCTGTTACTGTATTATAGTGTATATGATATTTGTGAAAATGCCAGATTTAAAATGATGTATTTATTTTTGGTAAAAAATACAAAATTCTATGCTATATTGTTGATCAAGTGTAAATGTGACCTTGTACAGTTTACTAAAATAACTGATATTTTTCACTACATTGAGACGGTTACTGTGAGAATAGGACACAAACACCAGCTATTGCCTGCGTTTGGGAAATTGCTGAATCGCACAGCAGTCATGTCATAATCGGAAAATTACTGCCAAATAATTGTAAAATCTGTAAAATATAAAGTATATAAAGTAGATACTAAATACAGACACTTCAATATTTTGTTGAAGCTATTGACTGTACAATTAAACATTTTCAAAAGGTGTAATTTATTTAAAATTGTCTCATTTTGGTAAAATTTATGTGAACTTTTAAAGCTAAATATTAAACTTAATATGCTATGTAAATATATACATATATACATTTAATGATGTATTTTTTTAAAACATTGGCTTGCTTTTGTTAAAGTGCAAGTGTTACATATGGCTTTGTACATTAAAGTTAAAAGGGGTTTTACATTTTCCATTAAAAGGACTTTATCAAAAATTGGCTTGTTCCAGAGTTCTCCCTTTTTTGACATGCATACTACTGGGGACAGAGGATATCCTGAAGTCCGTCAGCCTGGGTTTGAATATGAGTTCTGCTACTGACTGTATGACCTTGGCAGGTTGTTTTCATCTGGAGTCTCGGTTTTAATAGTTAGCTACTATTAATAATCACTTGGTTGCTTGAGGCTCACACATTCCTAACCCTTTGAATTACTGGAAAAATATAGGCATCCAGGGACACCTACAGGATATTAAGAGGACAGCCTTTCCTTCTTATCCGAAAGCATACAGCGTAAGAGAAAGAAGTAGTAACCCAAGTTGTGACACCTTGCAAATTGCTTAGTTTATCCTGGTTTTGCTCGTGTCCACCATCATTAGGTCCATGTAGTCTGTTATGCCATCTCCCACTTCAAGTAAGATTCAGCCAGGAAGGTGAGCAGTTACATTCACATTAATACCTTACACCTGGCACAAGGGTTAATGAGATAGATGATGACTACTTGGCTAGGAAAAAATTGGGGCTGAGGGGTATTTAAATGATTTTTGTGAGCCGCTTTTTGTGAACTTTTGACTTTTTAATAACTTTACCCGATGTGCCTCAACTGATTAAATGGTTTCTTTCACCTACTGCTTTCATATGATCCATGTGATTTAATTTTGATGTGAGATTAGTTTAAAGCCAAGACGTTAATTCTGGAGTAGACCACTGGTCCTCCAAAGTATGCCGGAAGCTCGAAGTCTGTGGTGATTTTCTCCCAAAATGCTTTTGCTGCTCTTTCTCTTGCTTGAGCCACCTCTTAACCATGCTACAACCCTTTCAGACTAGCTGGAGCTAAGGAAGGAAGTTCTACTCAGGCAATGTGGCTTCTTTCAGAGCAAATTTACCTGATAGTATTCTATACATAGTCTGAAGAATATTCTATTCTTGTTCTGAAATTCCATGCTAATTACCTAATTCTTGGTAAGCCTGGGTTGAAGAGAGAGAACTGTAATTTTTACATCATAAAAGACATTTGTAGGCTTTTTGGAAAGCTTGGGAGTTGTATTGCTGATTGCTAATTACTGGAGCCCTCCTCTGACCATTTACCTTGTTCCCTCATTCTTTTGATTGCTTGGATGCTCCTTACTGATGAGAAGGTCTGAATATGTAAGCTTCCTCCAGACAGTGATATGGTAAGTATTAATATAAATGGATACAATAATTTGAGAAATGTCAGGGAGCCTTTATAAAGAGAAACTTGTGAATATTTAGGTCCTTCCCATTCTAGTCTATAATGTCGTTTATACTTGAACATGGATTCCTTTTCCTGAATAAAATTACATATGTTCAAATCCATTTCTCTTCTGCCGTGCATTTTGAGATTATAGCACCCATACAAATCAGTGTCTGCTTTCCTATTACTTCCCTTTTTGGTAGATAGGGTATTGGTTTAATTACATCTAGGTAAGATTAGTAAGCTTCAGAAGAAAGGTGCTGTCATACCTTTGCTTTATGTGTAAATATGATCAATTAGTTGATCGATAGATACCTCATATTTTATTTCTAGATGCCAGCCTATCAAGGATGCTGTCCCAGACAAGATCAGTAATTATGGGAAAGGAAAAAGAGAATGTGATTAGTTACTATTCTACAACTATTCAATACAGTATTCATTATGAATTGGGGTATAGCAAGTTGGCCAAGATACAAAGCTATGTACGCCAACAGACCTGTCACCAAGATTGAGACCTAGACCTTTCCTAACTACAAAAGTTATGACATCCCAGGTTTGCAATAATTGCATTAACCTAGATATTTATGCCCTGAAACCATATAAAAAATGTAGTAGCTGAGTAGTATGCAAAGAACTTTGGCTCCCACAGTAGGTTCTTTTAATGAGAGTTAAGTGACTATTAAACAAAAATGAAATGTTGGCAGTTTCACATCTCTGGCTGCAAACAAACTTTGAGTTCCGTTTCTTGGCTGGAGAGGTTTTTCACAGCTGACTTTAGCTTCTCAGTCAGCTCTTGGTAAATTAACCATCCAGCAGCAGCTAAGACTAGAGGGTTGCTCTTTTCTGTGTCTTACCTGTGGAAAAGACCTCAGCCATGGGGCCAGTGGAGGATATGCCAAGCACGTGTGCAGGGATCAGCTGGATTCCACTTTGAAATTATAAGGACAAGTGAGGAGTCCCGCACTAGCTCCCGCTCACTAGTCTTCAACCCTAAATTTGACAGATGATGAAAGATGTGGAGAGCTGGGCGAGTGAACAAATACAAATGAGGAAGCACCACTCTGCCAGCAGAGTGGGGCTATTGCAGAATATGGAAACAAACACTGGATCAAGGTATATTGTACAGGTTTGGTTTTAATAAGTGTGAAGAGTTAATGGTAAAGAGGATGCAGGTATCGCTGCTTGCAGCCACACATGTCTTGCAAAGGTATCAGAGTTACAATATGGGGATATCAGTACAGGATAGAACTATCTTTTACAATTTATTCAGAAGCATTTACTGAACACCTGTTAAGTGTTTGGCACTGGTGATAAGATGGTCAAAAAGACACTCAGTATTGTGCCATATATGCTAAATATACTATGTTACAGGTATATGCAAGTATTCGGAAAAGGTGTAATTTTGCCTGGGGTTAGGGAAGGCTTCAAGAGAGGAGGCAGTATTTGCACAACTCTTCAAGTAAGAGAAAAACAGGACAGAGCAAATGTTGTGGACATATTATTTAGATTGCCTTTTAGCCCTTTTCCATAAACACAATCAGTAAACTGAATCTATAGCCAACCTAATATTATGTTTATTTTGTCCCCTAATTCTTCGGAATGATGATGCATGGGAGCTTTTCACCAAAAATTTTTCAATAACTATAATTTACTATTTTACCAGAAACAAATTATGTTGAGCAAGAAATAATATTTTATTAAGCAAACATACCAGATAGAAAAGGAAAAGGCCAGTCTATACAACCTGTAACAAAAGAAGATTTGTGTGCATTTATAGAACCTAAAAATCACTGCACTATGTGGAGTCCCACAATAAAAACCACAAAGCTTATAGGGAAAATGGTATTAGTGCCTAACACTCTAAAACTTCACCAGTGACACATTAAAAAAGAAGAGAAACTAGTTTACACATGTTAAATGTTTAAGAAATATATAAACACTATCAACCTGCCACTTTACCTTGAAGTCCCAAAGTGTGCTTGTGGAACTGAGTATTGGAAGGGTTGACATTATCTGTTGAATTGGTTATCATGTGACTTGATCCATCATTTTTCACATTTCCTCCCACAAGAGAAATATAAGTAGCAATTCAGCCCATTTAGATTGAGTCCAGTGACAAATTACTGTAAATGTGTTCTAAATGTTGTACAAAGTCCAGAAATTAGTCATGGAAAATTGCTATTCATCCCTTTATCGATGGAAGTTTTGAGGAACAACACAGGGATATTGGTCTACCATAGTCTGCTTCCATGTATGCTACCTAAGAGTCCACCTAAGTATTCCATTCACGTCTTTCTAATCAGTAGCAGTTTGTTGAACTTTTCAAGTCAGTTGAAAAAATTTTCAAATTAATTGAAAATTCCCATACAGTACCTAGTGTTGTGTTCCTAGTGTTCAACATATTTTTTTTGTTGTGCTCAGTGAACCAGAAGCCACTACTGTCAACTGGAGTAAACTTTGGGAGAGGAGTTTTTTAAGCTATAGACCACTAATTGATTCAGGCTCAAATTGTTTCTGATTCTTAATCCTCGAGGGTTTTAAAAATTGTTTTATTCATTTTCCCCAGATTAATGACGATATGTGAGTACCAGCAAGTGTAAAGAATAGTGAGGAAGGAGGGGTACCTGTAATTTCCCCACCCAAAGGTGATCATGGTTATTGCTTTACTTCCCACAAATCTTTTCTGGTTTTTTTTTTTCACTTTACAAAGCAGAGATCATGTATTACATAAAAATCGGTATACCTTTTTCCTATTAACATGTCATACACATTTAAACTGAACATTTCTAATAGCTTTTATAATCCCACATACAGATTTGCCATCACATAATCATGGACAAGCAGTGCTGTTTTTCGATTAGCAGAGTAACTGAGCCAAAGAAGTCTATATCCCTCCATTTTGAATTGTGAGTCTTTTTGTTCTGTTTCCAGTCTTCCAATCAATGAGCCTACATTTCAAAAACTCAACCTGTACCTCAAGCCCCATATTCTGCCAACTTTACCAAAACAAGGTCCCTTCTGGAATTTACCACAATGCCCAAAGTATGTATGATAAAACTACCTAAGGATGAAAACTGGTTTATGACCTTATTGCCCCACTTAACATCTTGCTCCCTGCATAGAGCTTTATTTAATGGTAACACTGAAACTAAAGGATTTCATGGCTATGTTTAACATCCTTCTGTTTTGAATAGCCTGGGCCCTCCCTGAATAGCCATTTCCTCCTAAGAATAGAGAAATATCTGACCTAAAGCCCCCATAAAGATCTGTTGGTGGCAACAGAGGCCCTAGGACTTCATAACTCTCCATAGCAAGACTTTTGTTTTGGGGGACTGACTTTGAGGGAACATAGGGCTTAGAGTTGTTAGGTTCACACCAAATTAAGAATCCTTTCCTTTTTTTTTTTTTTTTTTTTTTTTTAAGACAGAGTCTCACTCTTTTGCCCGGGCTAGAGTGAGTGCTGTGGCGTCAGCCTAGCTCACAGCAACCTCAAACTCCTGGGCTCAAGCAATCCTTCTGCCTCAGCCTCTCAAGTAGCTGGGACTACAGGCATGTGCCACCATGCCCAGCTAATTTTTTCTGTATGTTTTTAGTTATCCGATTAATTTCTTTCTAATTTTAGTAGAGGCGGGGTCTTGCTCTTGCTCAGGCTGGTTTCGAACTCCTGAGCTCAAACGATCCGCCCGCCTCGGCCTCCCAGAGTGCTAGGATTACAGGCATGAGCCACCACGCCCGGCCAAGAATCCTGTTCTTAGATCACAAATTCCCTTTCCTACCTCTTTCTAGAAACTATTTTTTACCTTTGGGCATCCCTATGAGGCTTTAGTCTCTCAACCCTAACCTGCTCCCCAATTAACCTGTCTTATAATCTCCTTTATCTTCCTGTACATCCTGGTGGTCTGTGTCAGTTTTAAAGGTATTTGTCATACTGAGATTACTCCACTCTCTTTTTTTCTAATTTAGTACCAACAATAGGAAAGCAGGCCAACAACCACAAAAACTGACCCCACATTCACCTGCATTCTTTAGACTATTGAACAATCCTAACTTTGAAGGCCTATTCCAAATATTTTCCATTCCTCAAGACTAGGACCTGACCCTAGCCCCCTCACTTTTAGAAAACGGAAGGATACTTGAGCTTCCCTCAAATTTCCTCTTGTAAGGTGTCCTACCGTGATCTGATTCTGACCAAGCTTACACAGTTCCTCCTCATTTCTAATTACATGCCTTTGTGCTGTTCTCTGCTTAGCCATTTCCCTATCCTCCGATTCCTGCTATTTCCATGAAGGCTAGACGTACACCAGCTATTTATTTTTAGTGGCAGAAGGCAAGATGGTGTTCATTCAGTAGGTGTTCCTTAAATATTTGGTGCCTGTATTTGGATTACACTTACTTAAATTGAGGCATTTCTTTGCCTATACACATCTATAAACCACTCCTATTACGAGTTATTTACTAGTAACCAAGGGGGTTTTTTGTTAACTCTTTGAGACCCATTCTACCCACCCTTCTCAGATCCTAAGCAAACATCAAATTGATTCTTTTCCAAAGAAATTGGGACATTTTTTCAGGCGTGCTTGACTGCCAAATTCTCCAAAAGATTAGTAAATCCCTCTCCCCAGTTAGATTGATTCTTGCTAATGATAACTTTCAACCTAACCTCCAGGGAAGTGGAAGGTTGGCCTACTGAGGGTCAACTTTCTTGAGATTAAACCCAGGCAGCAAGACCTGAAAGGCCATGTCAGACTGGAAGCAAGTGTGTAAAGCTACCAGCCTGCACTAACCTGGCCAAGGTTGTCTTAAAGACACTTTCTTTTTAAACTGGGTTTCCATGGCTATTCTAGACTAGAGAAGTTAAGACCTCAGTCAGACCCATTCTTCCATGTCAGTCGTTAGCGCAGCCTAGCCATTAGTCTGGAGACCAAATCCCCTCCTGGCTAATGACCCAACAAGAACCAAAAGTTTTTCACTGTCCACTAGATGGCACTGTTGGTCAGCAGTAGCTCTTCAAAGGACAGGCTTGCAACTGGGACACAAATAATCAGGACAAACAGCTATGCCCTCCACTCCCTCACAGATCTCTGATTAGGCTACACTGGGATTATGACAAAGATATAGTGATAAAGATCACTTTCGATCTTTACATAGATAACATACTGATCTAGAATGATTCAGTAACTAACAGCTATTATTACGCTTCACATCTTGACTCTTCAAATAGGTTATAGACACCCTATGGCAGACTGTTCCATACAGTAGTATTTACCTTGTTTAAAAACAAAATTTTACTCGTCTGATCTCGGAAGCTAAGCAGGGTCGGGCCTGAGTACTTGGATGGGAGACTGCCTGCAGGTGCTGTAGGCTTAAAAAAAATTTTTAAAAGAAAAAAATAAAATTAAAAAAAAATTTTTTTAAATTTTAGCCACAAATGAAAAGGGTTACCATAAAAAATGGACGAGGCGTCTTACTATTGACTTTAAGAACAAACTCAACTTTCACCAATCTCTGAGTGAGAAAAAAAAAAATCAACTCTTTTTCATCTCTCAACTCACACTCTCAGTACTTCACTCTGACACCACCCGTTTTGCACCCACACATCAGTTCTCTGGTGGATACCAACTGGGTGTCCTAGAATTTAACTCGATTCTGACACCATCTACCTAGTCAGATACAAGACTGCTGCCACTTCAGACCGAATTACACGTCCCAGGTTTGACCGGTGCTTCTGACCTACCAGTTGTAAATCAAAGCTTCCCACAACACCCCTCTTTGGGTTCCATCGTTTGCTAGAATGGCTCAGGGAACCACGTTTAACCATTTATTATAAAAGGCTACAACTCAGGAATAGTTAGATGGGGGAGATACATAGGGGCACGGTGATTCCATGTCCTCTTGGGCCATGCCATCTTCCACATGCTCCGCAATCTGGAAGCTCCCTGCTCTGAACCCTGTAGTTGGGGGATTCTTACAGAGGCTTCCTCACATAGGCACGGTCACTCGTTAACTCAATCTGCAGACCCTCTCCTCTTCCCGAAGGATCGGGTGTGGGGCTGCAAGTTCCAAGCTTCTAATCCAGAGGCACACCAAGATTTGCCTCATTAGAACAAAAGACACTTCTATCAATCACCAAGGAAATTACAAAGGTCTTAGGAGCTTTGTGCCAGGAACCAGGGACAAAGAGTAAAATATTTATTTCTTCTTACAATTCACAATATCATAGTCTCCAACCCCTCCTTGGGAAGCAGAGGAGCAGAGGTACAGTGGTATACTGTGTACATGAGTGAAGTTTGGATGACCAGGTTCATTGGCCACAGAAGGAAAACTAGACAACTCAGCCCATGCGGCCCAGTAAACCGGCACAGTCTAACTGCTAGTCAGAACTTGCCTTGCTCTTGGCTCTGCTCCCAGTGTGGTACACAACTTCACAGAACTCATAACCTTCTGGGCCTCAATCTGTTTGTTTATGAAATAACATGGCTTAATGGCCCTAAAAATTGTGACATCCAAAATATATTAAAACAAAAAAGTACCTACCAAGCATTAAAAAGCAGATCCTAAGAATGAATAACCCAAGTGGGGTTTGGGGGTTTTTTTGTTTTTTTACCATCTAGTGTATGGAAGACATTCTGTTCGGATGCTGCAAAGGTACTACATCGTTCTGGTCAAAAGGCACATGCATGCCAGTAAGACTGTAAGACAAAACTTAAGAACCAGATTAGATGGGAGTTATTATATAATGCAAATGGGAGTTTCAAAGACAAAAGTGAAATTAGTCCAAATGAATATACATTTGTTAGTGGAAATGCACAGAAAAGGGTCCTAGGAAATACCTACCAAATTGCTAAAAGTAACAGGAGGGAAGGGCAGTGGAAGAGGGAAGTGGTGGTAGAAAAGAAGGGTGATTTAGAAAGTGTTCGTGTCAGACATAAAGCTCATTTTTTAGAGAAATGGCAAAGCTAAAAGTCATGTACCACATAACATTTCGGTCAATGAAGGATCACGTATGACAGTGGTCTCCTAAGATTATATCATACCACAAAAATACTTCCCATTGGGTTAAAATTGCCTACTCGGCACAATAACATGCCATACAGGTTAGTAGCCTGGGAGCAACAGCCTATACCATGTAGCCTAGGTGTGTAGTACGCTGTACCATCTAGGTTTGTCCAAGCACATGCTAGGAAATCGCCTAATGATGCATTTCTCACAACATATCCGTTGTTAAGCAGCACATAACTGTAGTTTACTTTTGGCACAAACTTAAATTTCAAGTTTTATGGGGAAGGTTAGGCAAGTAAAATGTCCTCAGAGTTTGGGATATTAAACCACTGACATGAACAAATCAAGTAACAACTTTTAAGGGAGTATATAATTCTTTTAAGATATTTTAAAGACTGGGTGTGGTGACTCGGCATCTGGAATCCTAGCACTCCGGAGGTCAAGGCGGGAGGATTGCTTGAGGCCAGCCTGAGCAAGAGTGAGACTCCCAATCTCTACTAAAAATAGAAAAAATTAGCGGGGCATGGTGGCCAGAGTCTGCAGTTCCAGCTACTCAGGAGCCTGAGGCAGGAGGATCGCTTGAGCCCTGGAGTTTGAGGTTGCAGTGAGCTATGATGACGCCACCGCACTCTAGTGGCCAAGTGAGACTGTCTCAAAAAAAAAAAAAAAGTTATTTTAAGAGGCCAGTTTTTGTTTCATCTACAAGATGAAACAGGAAAAAAATGGCTCCTGCATGGTCACTTCAGCCCTTCCTTCCTCTACTAGTTTCATCAGTGAATGTGTGAGCCCAGCCTCACCCCCTCAACCCAATTGTCTTCCATTCCCTCAGAAGCAGTATATTTCTCTTACTCCCATAATTCCACACAGCAAGTCCCTGCTTTAAACACACCCAGTGGCTTGTGCCTGAATGTTCTGCTTGTGTTCTCCTCTTCCCCTTCCCCTCCCCTTCCCTCTCCTCCAACATTATCCAACTCGGCAGAGAGAATGCCAAAGCGGTGCTTACCTACCACTGTGCTCTGACTGGGTGGCAGATTACCAGGGACAGCTGCCATGTGTGCGGTCAAGAAAAAGGTTGGGAACACTTTTAAGCCTCAGGAACTTCTGTACTCTTTTTCACCCTCATTGTGGGGCAAACAGACTACAAAACACTGGAAGAGAATCCTTGACACACCAAAGTAATCATGTGACCGCATCTGCGCACATTCATATTCAAAGTTTACAACACAGAGACAAGGCCATTCGGTGCCTTGCTTTTTAACTATCAACCACATTCAACAAAGGTATAAAACACAATTACTTTATTGATTTCTTACAATCAAATACTGCCAACTAGCATTACTTCCGCTCATGCATCATTAAAAACAAAGGACATTTCCTTGGTATTTTCAAATGATGCATTATACAAAAAACAAAGTTAGAACTTAAAATGCACCCTGATTAATTATGTAAACTGGTAATTTGTTTAAAAAAGCATAACTAATAATTTGGTTCATTTCATAAAATGGAAATTTAAATATTTCTCCTGATAGTCTTGAGGTTATCATTATGTTATGAGTAGTGCAAAGTGTGGCACATATAGTTTCATCTAGAAAGGTGTGTATCTTACACACCTTATTTAAACAAACAAAATGTGCATAACGAAATGCATACAGTCGACACATGATAAAAAGCATGTTTCAGATATAAGGCAGTCCCATCAGGCCACCATATTATTTAAGTTTTGCATTATCATTTATGGCATTATAGATTAATTACACATAACATACTTTTGTATATTTTAACCCTGAAGATAAGAAAAATAACTGTTGCTTTAAAAAATTATTCCAGGTAGCCATTTGGTTTTGTATCAGGAGAAACTGAACCTCCAAGAGTTTAGTGTCTTGCCAAGTCGGAATCATTAGCTCAAGTCAGTGAATCAGATACGCGATGTATTTCACAGTGACTGTTTCCCAAGTCCTGGCAATGCCTCTTCTCCCACAGTATGCCAGATGATGAAGCATTTCCGGGATTACCCTTGGACACGGTTTTCCCTTTTTTTGCTTAACTGTATTACTGTATTATTTCCTCTTCTCACCTCTTCTGTGACCTTCCATTTTAATTATTCATAAGTCCTTTCAGAATATCCTCAGAGAGATCCATAAGGGGAAGTTCTGGAGATGGAAAATCCAAGGGAGGAAGATTTGGTATTGGAATGTCCTTGGCTTTCCCGGTATTTGCTGCAAACTTCTGCCAGGTTGAGGAGGCTGCAGCAGTTTCTGAATGTGGTGGCAAGCTCCATAACTCTGACTTTTCTACAAAATCAGCATCTACATCCAGCTCCTTTTCTATGGGACCTTTTAGAAGTCTGGCCTTTTCAGCCTTTAGTTGTTTATTTTCTTTCCTTAATCTTTCGTTCTCAGCCACAAGGAATTCCACATGCCTCTTCAAATCTGCAATCTTGGTTGCCTGCTCCTCTATAATTGTTTTATCATCTTTTGGGGCTTTGCTTCCAATACATGGCTCTGTTGGCTCACTCTTCTGCTGAAGTAAAAACAGTAGCGTGTCTGGATCTCTGTCAAAGATGCCCTGAATTTCAGGCAGGTGTTTCTCTGTGCAAGGGCTGTACTTCTGAGAGAGAAGGGGGCTCTGGCCCTCTGTGTCCTCAGCGGAGGGTTTGTGAGATGCCTGAAGATGGGTAGCTACATCCTTGTCTGTGTTCTGCTGAGCTTTCAATCTTTCCTCACGCTTCGCCCTTTTCCACCTCTCCTGGACGAGAAGGAGCTGTTTCATGTGGCTATCCCTTTGCAATTCCAGTGATAAATGAGCCTATTAACACAGAAAGAAAGATACAATTTTAAGCATTTACTATTTTAAGTCTCTTTAGTAATATCCAATATACATATACTACTCCAAGGACCCTCCTTTCTGAGCAACTCAATAACACTTAGAATTTATATACTATGTTTGCAATTCAATGAAACCTCAAAAATTTTTCAAAATAACTAGGTCTTAAGCTAACACTTTTATTCATAAACAAAACTCTATTCATTCAGAAAGTCAAAACTCCTCTACCCAATCAACATGCTAAATGTGCCTTACCCCATCTGCAAATGCCATTTGTATTCAAAAATAGAAATTTTCCCTCTTTAGACATGTTATCTCTACGAACAGTTGAAAAGAAAGTCTTGGCCAGGCTCCGTGGCTCGCATCTGTAATGCCAGCACTTTGGGAGGCTGAGGTGAGATCGCTTGAGGCTAGGAGTTCGGGGCTGCAGTGGGCCATGACTGGATCTCTGCACTCCAGCCTGGGCAACAGAGCAAAATCCCGTCTCCAAAAAGAAGAAAAAAAGTCTTCCTATTACTAGGGTGTTTAGAAGGCTCAATGCACACCTGTGTTATATAACCAGGTTCTATATTGTCAAAGGAAGCGTAAAGGATACAACACAACTTTTAAGTTCCCTTGGTTCAGTTTGAGTAGTTTTTTCCTGCTACAGACATCCTTCACAGAAATGGTATCTTTAATTCAGTCACACAAATATTTACTGAGTATCTCCTAGGTACCTGGCTCTTTTATAATCAAGAAATGTTTGGATAAAGGCATTTTTAAAAAGTAGGCAAGCCCTCCCCAAACATAGAATGCAATTTTTAAACTATCTTTAACAAGCAAAGCATAGTCCAGCTGTGTGAGCTAACGGTCGAATATGAGCTAATCAGGAAAGGTCCTAAGAGGGTCTCTAAAGATAAATCTGGTGATCTGAGATCTGTAACCACTAGGAAAAATGCTGGAAGTTTCTTCATGCGATGTCTGGGACATCAATAGCAGTTCGTTTAGTTTTAATTTCCTTCTTGAAGTACTTTTATCTTGCCTATTTAATATATTTTTGACTAGAGTGTTTTGAAAGGGGTACAATGCTTTATTTTATACATAATTCAAAGGTCTCTACAAGAAAATCTTTGTAACCCTTGTTGCAAATATTAAGAACATGTCTCACCTGCTCAGATTGTGTCAGCTTCATGGCTTCGGAAAGATATGCTGGTAAAAAAAAAAAAAAAAAAAGAGGCACCTTAAAATATAAGCATCTTCATTTTATAATTAGCAAATAAAAGGAAGAGTTTCAATATTCCTTATATGACAAAAGAACTGGTCTTAAAAGCAATTCTGCTATAACTTGAGATTTTAAAAAAAGGACAGGCTCTTAACCTCTCCAAAAAAAGATATCAGTGGTAATGAAATATAAATATTCCCTTCCCCATCTTGTGGGTTTTGTTCTTTAAAACCCCTGTAGATTTTACAATTAAACTGAAGATGGACCAGGCACGGTGGCTCATGCCTGTAATCCTAGCACTCTGGGAGGCTGAGGCAGGAGGATCACTTGAGCTCAGGAGTTCGATCTAGATCAGCCTGAACAAGAGCGAGACCCTGTCTCTACTAAGAAATAGAAAAATTAGCCAGGCGTGGTGGCACACACCTATAGTCCCAGCTACTTGAGAGGATCACTTGAGCCCAGGAGTCTGGGGTTGCAGTGAGCTATGATGATGCCACTGCACTCTAGCCCAGCGACAAAGGGAGACTGTCTCAAAAACAACCAAAAAATAAAAAACCAAAAAACCTGAAGATAGCCTAATCACAAAAATAGGTTTAGGGAAGATTAATATTAAACAAGAACCTAACAAAACCCTATTACTTATTACAAAAATATCAAGAGATTACCAATGACTTCTTATCCATCTGAATACCTGGACTATATCATTTTGGCCTCCTACAGAACCACTTTTAATGAGCTATGCCATCAGCCTACTACAAATAGGTAGTTAAAAACTCTAAGAACTTGTTGACATAGTCTATTTACTGTAAGAAAGTTAAGGGGGCAGCATAATGTCATTTATGAAGACCTTCGACAAACTTTTCTGTCATCTTAGGATCAGATCCTGAATGATTTAATTTGTTTGAATTCAAATAGCCAATGTAAAAATCCTTACTTTTCTTCTTTGGGCTGACTGTTAGAAAGCTTAAGGCAAGTTCTCCTTCTATAAACACGCGAGAACTCACGGTACATTTTGTGAACTATACTCCCAGTCCTTTCCCATTTTACCTTTCTATGGATTTCCTCATCTACCTATTCTTAATTACATTCTATATTTCATTGTTATATTCCTCTGTAAGACACTTTATATCCTTTCTGGAACAAGATGGGATATAAATAACAAGTATTGTATTATTAATAATAAATCGTGCACAATCTCCGTTTTTTATCTCTTGCTTACTATAAACTTTTTTGGCAACTTTCCTTTTTTTTTTTTTTTTGTCCGCCTCAACTTTCATTCCTACATTAAGTTCCTTTTTTGCCTTTTTACAGATACTACAAAGCACTGCTTTCTGTCCACTCTTAATCCAAACATTTTAATGATTTTTCTGATTTCATGACTTAGAATTGTTGTCTCCTTGGATCTACCACAGTCCTTGAGATATAAATTAGATGCTCCAAGAAAGAAAAAACATAGAGTTGGTAATACAGTCTTTGCTCCAACCATATTTCCCATACTTACATTTTTTCCCTCTTGTTCTTGCCTTTTATTTCTGTACTAAGTCTGTACAGCTGCATACTATTTCTTTCCTCTTGTTCATGTTTAAATCTGTTGGGACATTCTATCTGCTCTGCTATTGCTCTGATACAGTATGCAGGAATGTTCTTAGATATCCTTCCCATCTTGCCTACATACATGTCTGTCTGAACTGTAGTTTGTTTTAAATACACTTTTCTAACAAATAGAACAGTTTTCACAAAACCAAGTTTAAACCAACTGAAACACCTCCCTTTGTAGAACACTGAAACTGTGTAACATGACAGAAAAGGATACCCAAGGATATGCCAAAGCACAAATAATTCAACAAAGAATCGCACAGTCATTTAAAGTATTTCCCACATTTAAATCTTGCAACTGGGGCTTTTTTTTAAGTTATTTTAAAAGAAAAAAAATTTTTAGTATCTGATTGCATGGTCATGGATTTGCTCCAGATTCATATAGGAACAAATGCCTACCAAGACAGAAGTTTAGGAAGGGAATATCTATCTCAGAAAAATCTAACAATTCTGGTTAAACTGCTCCCTTCAATTATGACGCAAGGCTAAAATTCAAAGTAGAGATTAAGTAAATCATGGGGAAAAGGAACTAAGGAAATCTGAAGAACTTATTATTTCTCAAAATAATAACCAATTACTATTCTATCAGGTATCCATTAAACTAGTCCAAAGCACAAATGTGCAGCCAAACATCACCCCTACATCATAAAGACTGCTCTGCGCTAGAATCATTTTCATGCTACCACAGTTTCACAGGAAGGCCCAGGTTAAGATTTGCTTTCAACCAAAATGTTGATCAAATACATATAAAATAACTGTATTTACTGTATATACACTGAAGATGAGAGGTCTGCTCATCTTCTGAAATGTTCGTTTTGAATTCTAAGTATTATCAATGGCTGTTATTAACTTCTCATTTAAGCTTTTGCTCTTTTGTTGTTTGTGAAACAAAATTCACTTAAGGAATTGGACTGCATGAGAACGGTAAGAGAGAATTATACCAATCCAGTTACAGCTGCTAGTCAAGTTTAAAGCAAAAGATTTTTCTAACAATATTGAATCCCTGGGAGTCTGTGACTTCTTAAACTTACCCTTTTTCAATATGAAAAAAAATCTGGCACCCACCGCCAGATTTAGACAGTATTTTCCTCCCTGATTTGCTATCCCAGGTTATCTGGCAAAGGTGTGTACTCTCCGTTTCATTTGATTTAGCCACTGTCCACCTCAAGAGTAGATCCTATCTTTCCACAAGAGGAAAGAAAAATCAAGTAGCTTCTTACTTCGACACATTTACAAAACAGACACAATAAGTATAGAGGCTACAGAGTCCTCCTTAACTATGTAATCTCAGGGTGAGTTCTTAGTCTCAGAATTCCTTCTTGATCTTTGAGAGCTGGACACAGGCTAACTTCATTTGCTCTGGAGTCCTCCCATTTCCAGCTTTCCTTCCTATTTGTTTTTTTTTCAGATGTTGACTTTTTCCCTGTCACATCTCTAAAATGATTTCCTTCCTTTCAGAATACATCTACATCCATACCTCCCAAAACACCTATTATAAGCCCTAGTTGTAAAAATCAATTTAGAAAATAGTGAGCTCATTTCAAGCACATAAATTTTCAACTCCACTCTAAAACAAAACACAAAGCTATTTTTAACCAAGTCTAAACTCCCAATCTGCTCCGTGGGATTTACTAATCACATTCAGTTCTACCTCCATTATTTAAGCTAGTGATCTACCTGGCTGCCTTTATCTTTTCTACTCTTAAGAATGTCACAGATTGGGGAAGGGGCTAGTATTTGAAACCAAACAATAGTTTTATGTCTTCAAAGACAAGGATTAGGTTAGGAATGGAACTTTTCTCCCTTTATTATTATTATTATTTAATTTGTTTATATGTAGAGATGCAGTCTATGTTGCTCAGGCTGGTCTTGAACTTCTGGGCTCAAGTGATCCTCCCAAAGTGCTGGGATTACAGGTGTGAGCTGCCGCCATGCCCAGCCTTTTCTCCCTTTTATGTTTGTAAAGAATATCGTATAGCGCAGTGCACAGCGTATGTTGATTCACTCTTTTAACATGTTATACATGTGTAACCATGACCGTTTTGGGTTATAGAGGCATCAATTCATGGTGGCATTCATACACAATATGGTTTTCTTAAGTAGTTAAATAGGTTTTTTTCTCTACAAAAAAAAAAAATAGCAGAATTAGCTGGGTGTGGTGGTGCATGCCTGTAGTACCAGCTACTTTGGAGGCTAAGGCAGGAGGATCTTGAGCTCAGGAGTTTGAGGTTGCAGTGGGCTATGATGATGCCACTGCACTGTAGCCTGGCAACAAAGCTAAACATAGCATATTGTCTTTATAGTGACTACAGATTTAACAATCTGATTCACAACCAAATATGGTTTAGAAAAGATTTAAAGAGCACTAGCTAACAAGTTTAATGTTATACGAAGCCTCCATAAAACTCACATAAAAATACACAGATTTATGGGGTACCTAAAGGTATGTGCTCAACCAACCCTACAACAGATACCTGGGATACTCTTCAGTAGCAAAACTAATTCTATTAAAAAAAAAAAAAAAAGACTTGAAATTTTCTGTGAAAATTAGTGACTTATAGGCAAAAATCACTGAAGTAAGAGGACTTATCCAAACCAATGCCCACCATGCAGTCTGTATTTCAGAAGTAAAATAACACAGGAGGGACAGACTCTGCCAGGAAAGAATTTGACTTTGATCATACCAACTTAGAGGGAAAAAGACTTCAGGGCTTGCTCTAAGAAAGGTGACTCACACCCATTTTGGATGCAGCATGATTAAAACACCCGCTTTCCCAAAGGCTTTTGGATTGTTGCTCAGCCAACAGAAACTGATCTAAGCAAAACAGACCCCCAGGATCTAATAAAATTAGGTCTTTGATAAGAAGCCAACAATTCTAAGCTTTATACCTAAATGAAAACTATCACCAGCATGTTACTACAGGCAGGCATGGAGAGATGAAATACCCAGAAAGGAAACTAAAGAAACACCACAGGACAAATCTTCCATCATTTTAGGTGGCAAAGTTCTTTGGTGGGTTTTGTATTTTCAGCATCTTAGAAAATGGAAACTCAGTGAAAATGAATTGGTCGGAATTCAATTATTCTTACTTTCACAACCTGAAATGGCCAGCTATTTGAAACCCAGACTCCTTTTTTATAATAAGATAAACTGGCAGACTTCTAGCAGTCAGCTTTTGTCTTTAGGAATCTTTGGGCTCAGAGAGCTGTGCCAGGAATCACTTATCAGTATGGTATTTATGCCATCTTCATGCATAAGGGAGTTAGGAGGAGCTAGGAAATCTTACACTCACTTGAAAAATAATCAAAGCTGATGTTCTGGTGGGTCAGCGGTGTCAACCCTACACATGCAGGGCAACACACGCCACTACTATTGAGATTTTCATTTAAATAAAGTATTAAGAGATACTGGGGAAAAAAAACTGCCCTTCAGCATTACTTAGTATTTCTTAAAAAGAATACTCACCTGCAGCCTTTTTGTGACAAGAAATAGCCTCTTCGTATTTGCCTGCAGCTAATAAACGGTCTGCCCGTCTGCTCTGTTGATGAGCCTAGAAGACAAACGTTCCTAAGTTCCTCTGAATCATAAAATAAGAGATGACTTAAAAAAAAAAAAGCACCTTTTAAGAAGATAAATAATGCCATTTGTTGCCACACATCAAACCACCGTTAACAGCTACATCTGTAACTGGGAAAATGCAATGAGTAGAGCCTAGAAATATAGCACCTGAAAGAAACTGGCAACTTCTCTCAGCTCTACCAATAAATCCCTCTCAAGGTTAATACCAGGCACTTCATTCCTTCAGTGACCACATTCTTCCATTCTTCAGAAATTGGCCAAAACAGTTGCAATCACAGATTGTTACTCAAAATGTGTATTTTCTTGGCAGGGTGCAGTAGCTCACACCTGTAATCCCAGCACTTTGGGAGGCCAAGGATCACTTGAGGCCAGGAGTTCAAAACTAGCCAGGACAACACAGCGAGACCCCATCTCTACAAAAAATAAGAAAAAATTAGCTGGGCATGGTGGCACATACCTGAAGTCCCAGCTACTCAGGAAGCCAGAGCAGAAAGAAGGATCCCTTGGGCCCTGGAGTTTGAGCTACAATGAGCTATGATTGGTCACTTCACTCCAGTCTGGGCAACAGAACAAGGCTCTGTCTCAAAAAATTTTTTTAAACAAAAGTGCATTTTCTTTATTTTTAACAAGCTCCTTTCAAAACAAGGGCTATTTTGTAGATACTCTCACTAGTCTATATAATTTAAAAACTATAATCAGGAATTCATTTACCAAACAATAAAATCCAAGCATCTCTTGTATCATTCTTTTTTCAACATTAAAGTTACTATTTGTTTTTAAAATAAAAAATGTGGAAATTGTACAGTTGAGGAATTAATGATACTAATATCTAATATTACAGGGTAGGTTTTTTTTCAGGTACAAGTCACCAAAAGAACAAATTCAGAAGTTCTAAAAGCAAATAACTTAAGTGCCCCTGAATGTAAGGTAAATGGATTAAATAAGCTGTCACTGGCCTCCTTACATTTGTTACACTTTAAGAATTTCAAAAGAGCTTTAATATACATTATTTCACCTGTTTTCACTAAAACTTTGTCAATGTGTTTCTCTCTTACATAGGAAGGCCAACTAGACTGATGGGTCATGTAACTTACCTAAGATTATTATTACATTTAGCTAGCCAGAAGAAATGAAGAGGTGATCAACTAAAGTCTTCTAACTAATGTAATGTTTTCCTCACTATCTCACACATGATATAGCAAAGCTTCATAAAAAAAGCAAAAAGTACTTCACAGTTCATAACAGCATTATTCACAATAGTCAAAAGCTAGAAACAATCCAAATGTCCATCAACAGAAGAATAGAAAAACAAAATATAGCATATACACACAATGGAATACTATTAAGTCTTAAAAAGAAGGAAATTCTGACATGTGCTATAACATGGATGAACTGTGAGGACATTTTGCTAAGTGAAAAAAGCCAGTCATAAAAAGAGAAATACTTGGCCAGGCACAGTGGCTCACGCCTGTAATCCTGGCACTCTGGTAGGCCAAGGCAGGAAGATTGCTTGATGCCAGGAGTTTGAGACCAGCCTGAGCAAGAGTGAGACCCTGTCTCTACCAAAACCAGAAAGAATTAGCTGGGCATGGTGGTGCATGCCTGTAGTCCCAGCTACTTGGGACGCTGAGGCAGAAGGATGGCTTGAGCCCAGGAGTTTGAGGCTGCAGTGAGCTATGATGAAGCCTCTGTACCTTACCAAGGTCAACAGAGTAAGACCCTGTCTCAAAAAAATAAGAATTTAGAAAAGTTAAAAAAATTAAAATACAGGTTCAATATTGTCTTCTTTCCCAAAGTTAAACAGTATTACCTTTTATAACTTTCAATTTATTTATTTCTGTGTCCCTGGGGAAAGCTATATGTAAAGATGAAAAGAAAAGGAATACCATATCAACACAATACCAAAAAGGCAGCAGAGAAAAATCTAATATATGCCTGACCTATAGTAGGGTCTTCAGTTAGGAGCAAAGGAGAAACCTCATTCATTCCCCCTTTCCGAATCATTTCACTATTAGTCTCCTACAGACAAGTAGCCAGCAGTATCTCCAAACAACAAGCACTGCCTAACTAATGCAATCCGATTATACGTAAAATAACTGCTCAAGTGTTAGAGAATTTCAGGAAGACCTCTTTTTAATCTTAAATCTAAGGATCAACTTCTCCCACATGCAGCTCCCCCTACATCTTTTTTCTTCCTTCAATTTCCAGTTTAGCTTGCTTTTTTCCAGAACTGCCACCATCTGTTGTGAAAACAGTGAGAATCTTGTGCAGTATCTTTCAAATTATAGGATACAACCCACTAGTGGGTTGTGAAATCAATTTAGTGGGTCACAAGTTGTATTTTTAAAAATTAAATTATAGTAATATTACTATTTACTAATATTATAGTAAATATTACATTGCATTATATATAGCAAAAAGTTTTTTGTTTTTGGTGAAGTTTATGAGGGCCCCGCATTTCTGCACAATTCCAGGAAGCATCTTCTAGAATATAGCATCTCTGCAGTAATATATACATGTACCATGCTGTAAAAATTTCTCATTGTGGATTACAGTCAAAACAGATGGGCAAGCACTGGAAAGATCAATATTTTATTTAGAAATCCTGCTTTCAAATCCCACTATCACCATTTATGCTGCGTTTCAAATTTTTCATCTGTAAAATTGGGGGAATAGCTCATATAGCCACTAAGAGGACAACACAAATAATGTATGTAAAGTGTCTGATGCCAGCCTCACCATTTAATAACTGCTGGATATATTTCAGTGCTCTACTGCCTTTTCCCAGAGTGCCTCCATGAGGTGAAGTCTAGCTTGTGACATAGGATGAATTTTCCCTGGAATTTTTCAGGGCAGCAAGGGGTTGAAATAGCCTCTTTTTACCTTAAAGATTTTAGTGCCAATATAGTTAACATATATTTTTGACTCCACGTATGTACAAGGCCATTCCTTGGACCATGATATCTGATTCCTTTTCTTTTTTTTTGTTCTTTGAGACAGAGTCTCGTTCTGTTGCCCGGACGAGAGTGCCGTGGCATCAATCTAGCACACAGCAACCTCAAACTCCTGGGCTCAAGCAATCCTTCTGCCTCAGCCTCCCAAGTAGCTGTGACTACAGGCATGCGCCACCACGCCCAGCTAATTTTTTCTACATATTTTTAGTTGTCCAGCCAATTTCTTTCTATTTTTAGTAGAGACAGGGTCTTGCTCTTGCCCAGGCTGGTCTCGAACTCCTGACCTCGAGCGATCCTCCCGCCTCGGCCTCCCAGACTGCTAGGATTACAGGTGTGAGCCACCGCGCCAGGCCTGATTCCTTTTCTTAGATGAGAAGTTTGAAAACAAGAGGCTTCATTAACCACATCACATGATGTGAAAACTGACCACTCCAGAGGGAAGCTGTTACACACAGAAAACAATGTGGCCATGCGGTCACATGGACCCTGCCCTCTGCAGCAGAGGTAAGCGAAGCAGGAGCAACAGTCATGTACAAATTAAGATCTGACATCACTTTCCAAATCAGAAGCAAACAAACCAAAGAACTAGATTTAAAGTTTGTTACCTGCACTCGCACTGCCAAAATTAAATGGATGCAAAGAAATCCCTAAATATATACTAAGTAATTTTATAAGTCACCATTTTCCCATATTAAAAATTGACCCAAAAAACCTGATGAAACAAACTTATTTAGAGTACAAAAGACTAGCCATTTTTTTCTTCAATGAAGAATTTATTTTTCTTTTCAACAACTTCAAAAACCAGAGAACCAGAACACATTATCTGTACTACATATTAAAATAAATATTTCAAACTAGTCTCTTCCACATCTGAAAAATTCACTGTGAGGAAATAAGCCTACAGGCACCTACTGCAAATCCAACATAAAAGAATCAATACTAGGGCAGAGGCACTAAATGCCAACACACAATCTATGGTTCAATATAGACAGGACCATACTGAGATGAAAATAAGGCGTACATTAATATGGAAGCATTAGTAGAAAGAGGTCATGATATCAAAATAAGTTGTGATCCATAATGTATTTGAGTCACTGACCTAAGTAATTACTTAATTTCTCTCAGTCTAGGCTTATTCATCTGTAAAACTGGAAACTTCTTACAAAATTCCAAGGATACTCAGAGGACACATGATTATAAATCTGTGTACTGTAATAAGTCCTCATACAATAAATTTGGACGACACTGAGATCACTAGAAAAAGCTTGTATATACAAGCTTGTGGGATTTTCAGAGGCACTCATTAAATCATAGTACTGAGAACTATTTCTCACGTGGAGTCAACTAGATACTAAGTTAAGTGTCCTCTGACATAAAAGAATGACAGCTTTCAAAGAACCCCAGTCTTCTAAAACTCTGAGTGACAGAGGCCTGTCATTGGTACTTAGCAACACAGTTAAATAATTCATGTAAATGTCAATCTCTGTTCCATTTTTATCTGTCAATAATCAACTAGGCTGGAAATCAGATCTTTTAAATCTCAAATGGTTTAAGTAATCAAGACACCAAATTTCTGATACTTGCCCATATAAGTTTTATGGCTGGATTATGGAATTATGTTAGCCTGCTTAAGAGAACTTTTACCAAATTCTTCTATAAAAGAAGAATTTAAATACCACTTTCACCATTTAACTAATTTTTCCTAAACTGGTGATTCTGCTGCTCCATCTACAACTGTCGCCTAGTTCCAGTCTTCTCATAAACCCCCACACCTGCGGGGCAGTTGGCTGGGGTTATGCTGCAACCTGAAGCCAAATAAGGTGAAGCTAACTGGAACTGAACCAATGGTCATTTTGCAAGGACACTTGAACTCTGAAGCACTCTGTATGAGGCTGGTTATTTTTAATAATATTCCTATTAAGTTTCAGTATTGAGCCACCGTTATATTTTATTGTTTCTTAAAAACGAGAAAGGTGCAAGATATTTCCCTGGTTTTTAAAACTCACAAATGTAGTCTAATTCTTCTTAAGTGTAAACAACTCTTACCAACAGAGACAAGACCCAACTTAATAAAACTGCAGTGGGGTGGGGGGGGCCCTCAAAAGTAGCTAACCTAGTACCAGTGATTTGGAACCATAGCTTTAGGTTCCTAGAATCTCTGTTTTTAAAAGTTCAACAAGTCCAAACTTTTATTCTACAGACTTTAAAGAAGGGCTTATGGTCTGGTTATAATAGCTAATGCCTACACTGTACTATGTACTGGGTACAGTTCTAAGTGCTTTACACTCACTTACTTACTTACTCCTTTAATTCTAAAAACTAACCTGAAACATGAAACAGAGGGAGGTCAAGTAGTTTCCCCAAGGTTACACAGCTATTAAGCAACAATGCCAGAATTCAAATTCAAGCAGTCTGGCTCCAGAATCTATACTCTTAAACCACCAGGCTCTACTGCTTTTCTGCAGAGTGGTTTGAACCAGTCCATGGCTCTTCCAGGACTTCAGGCTATGGAGTTCCAAAGTAAGAACCTAATCCTCCATCGTCCTTTTTCCAGTTCCACTACGGCAAAGAATTGCAAATCTGACTTAAAAGTTCTTCCTGTATGCAACCTTAAGTAATTTGACTTTTGTATCCAAAATGGGTACCCTCTCCGGGAAACTAAAAGATGTAGTGGCCAGTCTGGAAAGAACTCATGTTACTTCTTGGTAACATGAATTCCACCCCACCCCCCACGCCTTTGGCTTCTTGTTTTTTTAATTGAAAACCTCAAATACCTAAAAACATAAAAAGGAAATAGGCTACCAGCACTTTTTCTGAAAACAGCAAACATCTATTGCACTTTTATGATGCCCAAGTTGATGAAACTGAGCTAAAGAGGGACAGCTAGCTCTTTTCACCAGCTATTTCTAACTTACTCGGGGAGAAGAGAGACTCTCAGCTCATGCATCAGTATGTGTGTGAGAAATCAGTAAAGACAAAAATAGGGCTGAGAAGGAATATTACTCCATCTGTCCAAAGTGAGAAACGGAACCTCTACGTTGTAAGTTAAAACCAGTATTACACACCAATTCTGCCCTGGCTGGCTTCTGTCTCTCCAGCTGCAGGGAGGTGGCTACGTGGCGCTAGGAGGCATTTCCCCGGCCTGAGAGGAGGTGGGAGTCCCGGCTGGTGGCATCCCCTCGCCTGGGGCCCTGCGGCAGGGGGCGCCCGGAGGTGGCAGGAGCTTCCCGGGGATCCCCGAGACGAGAAAGTGTGGGGCGGCATGCCCGGAGCCGCTGTGGGGCCAGGGCCTGCCTGCGCCCCCAGCCGCTGCGAAAACCCCTACCAAGCCCGCCTCCCGGCCTCAAGGGTCAGGCGACACGCCAGGGACGGGACCAGACTCCTGAGGCAAAGGTACCCAGGAGAGACGCTATCTCTGTGGGCCACTCACCAGGTTGAGAGGTCCTTCCATTACTTCCATAGACCCCGGGATAAGCGGCGGCCTGAGGAAGGGGAGCGGCGGCGCCGGAGCACATGGAGGGGAGCAGTGGGGAAGCGCGACGCAGCCGCGGAGACGGCGGCCCCTCTCCGCTCCGGGAGAGCCAGCGGTGGGCGCACGGAAAGCAACAACCAAGCCACTTCCTCCTCCGGCGCCGCGCCGCGGGCCCGCCCCCTGCGCCGCGGCCGCCGCGGCCACGCACGACGCCATGACGTCACGCGCGCAGGCGGCTAGTTCAAGGTGGGAGGGAGGACAGGGAGTTAGTGGGACTCAGGGAAAGAAGGGGACCAGCTGACGTACGCTTGCGTGCGGTCAGTCTTTCCTCTCGCGAGAGACGTCATTTTCAGCTTCTTGGCTGCTACTCTGATGTCACGTGAGGCGGTGCGGACCTGTAGTTCTTAGCTTAGCATGGCTTTCTGCTCTCATATTTCTTTCCAGCCTGGCTTTTCCTCAAATCCACTCTGTTTAGCCACACCCTCTCTTGCTTTCCTGTTCCCACCTTTATTCTTGTACCAATTTTTTTTTTTCCCCGTTGAAAAAAGCAGATTTGGAAATGCTAAACCATGCACTGGACTACTGCCGACCCCCCTTGGAGGCTGACAAACATGAATGATAGATTCAGGGCTCTGCCCTCAAGTTACTCACAAACTGCTAAAATAATAGGGGTCACAGATAGCCAAATAGAATACTCATTCATTTAACAATTAATTTGAGCCAAGCCAACATGCAAGGTTTTTTCTGTCGTGGAATTCACTGACAAGAGTTGTGATTTCTGTGGCAAGGGAAACAGATAAGGAGCTGTTATAGATAGGAACCAGGTGGGTTGGGTGGTGAAGGAAGGCGTCTTAGAGGGCATGGGTTTTTTTGTTTTTGTTTCTTTAAGACAGAGTCTCACTCTCACACCCCAGCTAGAGTGCAGTGCCGTCATCATAGCTCACTGCAACCTCAGACTTCTGGGCTCAAGTGATCCTCCTGCCTCAGCCTCCTGAGTAGCTGGGGCTACAGACAAGCATGGTGGCTAGTTTTTCTATTTTTGGTAGAGATGGGATCTAAGTCTTACTCAGGCTGGTCTCAAACTCCTGGCCTCAAGCAGTCCTCCTGCCTTAGCCTCCCAGAGTGCTAGGATTACAGGTGTGAGCCAGAGGGCATGATTTTTAAGTTGAAACCTTGTAGAGCCAGCTAAGCAAAGACCCTTCCTGGCAAAGGAAATGTCTTGCATCATAACACTAAAGCGGGAAAAACAGCTGCACCATCCTTAGGATGCAGGAAAGAGGTGTAGGCCTCTGGCCCCATAAAGGTTTACTGAAAAATCATGAGGCAGATCGATTAATAGGAGGAAGGAGATACAAATGTGTTTACCATGTATACGCAGGAACCCTCGGAATGAAGATTCAGCTCCCCAGCAGGATTTAGAAGTTTATGTACCTTTCTGGCAAAATGGATTATAGGGGTGGGGAGAGAATTCTGTTCAGAGGCAATAAAAGATTTCTAGGGAGGATGAATGGATGGGAAACAAAGATTAACTGGTAAATAGTTCTCTTTAGAATTTGAATGAGTCTGAGAGAGACGGGACATTATCTTCTTAAAGAGTCTGTTGTGGTGTGGTCACCTCCCTGGTCTTACGAAAGGGGAAGGAAAGAACAATTGTTCTCTTAGGTGGGTCTGGACCTTAGGAAGATAAATAAAGTTTAAATTTTTGTGGAGTGCTGGGAGGAAGAAGGTCAGAGAGACCTTGAGGCTTCTTCAGTTAATCCAGCATGTCAAAAAGCCATATTTTGGGCTGGTCGCGGTGGCTCACGCCTGTAATCCTAGCACTCTGGGAGGCCGAGGCGGGAAGATTGTTTGAGCTCAGGAGTTCGAGACAAGCCTGAGCAAGAGTGAGACCCCCATCTGTACCAAAAAAAATAGAAAGAAATTATCTGGACAACTCAATATATATAGAAAAAATTAGCCGGGCATGGTGGCACGTGCCTGTGGTCCCAGCTACTTGGGAGGCTGAGGCAGGAGGATTGCTTGAGCCCAGGAGTTTAAGGTTGCTGTGAGCTAGGCTAACGCCATGGCACTCACTCTAGGCAGGGCAAGAGAGTGAGACTCTGTCTCAAAAAAAAAAAAAAAAGCCATATTTTGGGGTAAAATATTTTTAATTTCCTTCAGAGACAAAAGTAGAAAGCAAAGAGGTAGGCAAGTTCCAGAACATAGATGACCCTGTAGTATACAACGAAGCATTTGGATTTTATTCAAAATGAATTGAAAAGTGAAGAATCTTAAGCTAGATAGTAATCTGCTTTATAGTTTTTGAAAGATCAATTTCCTTACAATATGAAGAATAGATTGTAGGGGGCCTATGGTAAAAGAACCAAAACAAGCTAATTGATTAAGGGACTAATTACAACAGCTTAGACTGGAATGGTAGCAATGAATGTTACCAAAAGTTCAGCACTTGTCCCCAGGGCCAGACAAGTGGTTTGAGGAGAAGGAAAGAGGAGTTTATTAATTTGCTGGTAAATGAAGAGATTGGCACACTCCCATCTCAAAGTACCAATGTCCTGGCTCTAAGCAGAAGCACAGAGCTTTTAAAGGTTCTGATTAATCCCATGGTCCCATATTTGGCTAAGACAATCTCATGACTTCTGCCTGGTCAATTCCCTGGAGCCATCTCCTGTGGCACAAAGAACAAAGGACACTTTGCTACTCCTCCCAACCGCTGGCCTGAGGGAGGGATGTAGGTTTTAGTTCTCAAAAAGGGTGAGGGGATTTCTAAGAGATGGAAAATATTTTTACCCTTTTTCAGGCCATTCTCTCTGTTACATGAAGATTCATTTATGCATCCATGCTTTAAATAGTTACTGTGTTTCTACCATGTACCAGAAACTGTTTGGAAGAGAAGTAGATATAGTCAAGATAAATTTTTGAGCATATAGTTGAAAGGATTTGGTGATCTATTTAAAGTAAAGAAAATGTTTAGTATTTAATGTACAGAAAATGGAGGAACCAAGCCTCTAGTTTAAACAACCAAGTGGACAAGATAGGAAGGAGTTGATTTATAGGGGAAATCAAAAGTTCTATTTGGGGCACTGTATTAGATTCCAATGGCTGCTGTAAGAAATGATCACATATTTAGTGGCTTAAAATAACAGAAATTTTGACCTCTTGACTTCCGGCTCGACAGCTGGAGGCCAAGGGCAGAAAAAAAATTAAAAAAAAAAAATTAAAAAAAAAATGTATTCTCTTGCAGTTCTGGAGGCCAGAAATCCAAAATGGTTTCCGTGTGCCAAAGTCAAGCTTTCAGCAGGGCCTTGCTTCATTCTCGTCTTTTCCAGCTTCCGCAGTTACATTCCTTGCATTTCTTGACTCACAGTGCCTTCTTCCATCTTCAAAGCCAGCAGCATAGTATCTTTAAGCCCTTTTTTGCTTTTATCACCTTGCCATTTCCTCTTAAAATCCTCTGCCTCCCTCTTAGAAGGACCCTTGTGATGACATTTGGCCCACAAAATAATTAAGGATAATCTTCCTATTTCCACATCAATTTAATCATATCTGCAAAGTCCTTTTTCCATGTAGGGTGACAGTCACAGGTTCCACACATTAGGACCTGGATATCCTTGGGGACCATTGTTCAGCCTACCACAGGCAATGCATCAAGAGAAAATCAATGACATACTTAAAATAGGATAATTCCAGAGAGGTTTAGTAAAGGGACTATTTATAAAGGTGTGGGCAGAGTTTAGGTATTCACATGAGAAAAGGCAATAACTCCAAGGTGACTGAGTGTAATTGGCTCCATGAACAAATTCCAAGGGCCCATATGTTTTTTATACTCCTCTCCCTTAACTAACTTCTTGAACTTTTGAGTTGTTTTCCATAAAAGATGGATTTTCTGCAAGAGAAAGGAGTTGAGATTCTAAAGGCCCCTGGGCAGACTTCCTGATACGTGGACTCACGATGCCCCTTGACCTGCCCCAAGGTATGGGGCCGCTACTTAAAAAGCCCATGATGTCCATTAGTTGGAGAGATGGATTTGAGGCAACTTCTCCTGTTCTCTTGACACGACGTCTGTCATATTAAAAATTCCTTTCTTCTTTGGGAATCCTTGTTGTCTCAATAATTGGATCTTTGTGTGACGAGCAACTTGACCTAGACCAAAACCCCCTTGTAGTTTCAACGAGAGAGAAACCTGAAATGAGGGGGAAATATAGAGGGGTATAGTTTGAAGAAGCACTGACCTTCAATCAAGGACACACCAGCCTGAGGTGACCTTGCAAGGAGGATTCAGGGAAATAAATAATCTTATCTCATCTTCTTCCTCTGACCTGATACTGGGTTCTCCATTGATCAAACCTGCCCAGAGGTCAGAAAGCAAGGGGAGCCCATTGACGTAATTCGTATAAATCAACCCCCAAGAGCAGGGAGCAAGGCAGTGAGAGGTTAAGATTGAATCTGGAGGAATTACTACAAAATATCTGGCACATACAAGTAAGAAACTTATTAACATCTGCTAAAAGAAAAACTTAAGACAAATTTAGAAGAGTCTAAGCAAA
>RJWJ010006763.1:0-60960 GCA_004363605.1 Indri indri | reverse complement strand
CGCATTTCATTTGGTACTTCATCTCTTCCTCTCAGCATCTGAGCAACTCAAGAGAGATGTTGGCTGCCCCACTGGTGGGGGTGACAGTGAGTGACAGGTAGTCTCACACGTCTCATTCAATGACAAGAGTGCCCATTTGACAAACTTTTTCACTTCTCTGTCAAGCACACTACAAATAGATACCCATGTTGAGATGGATGCCCATGTTGAGATGGATACCCATGTTGAGATGGATACCCATGTTGAGATGGATGCCCCTGTTGAGATGGATGCCCATGTTGAGAGAAACATGTTGATCTGGCTTGGGCAAGCTTTACAGGTCACAATTTCTGGGAAGATCTTTGCCTTTGGCACACTGCTTCAGTCTCATCCTCACGACCCTGATGGGAGCAATGATGGGGAATCTGGCATGATGGCTTACTAGAAAAATCTAGTGAGCCTGCTTACAATTCTTTGAGCTTTTGCGGGGGAAGGAATAATTTCTCATCGGTTCATTCATTCAAAAAATGTTAAACTCCTATTCTGTGTCTAATAACTGCCTTCTCAGCTACTCTGTGGGCATGGCAATGGAAGGACTCTGTCTGTTGTTTGTTACTGTGTCCCCAGTGTCTTGCACATTGTAGAGCATGGAGGAGGTGCTCGTATTCCTATTTATGCCAGGAGCGAAGGGGGGACGGGCTCACAGAATGTGACACTTCCGACGTTTTAGCCCTGTGCTTGTGGACCATCCTTTCTGAGCTCGTGTCTGGTGTCTCCACTACATGTGTGTTTCTCTACCTTGCTTGTAGTAGTTCTCACTTGAGCTCAGCAGGTACTACTTGGTCAGGCTTAGCACACAGACACCATTTATTGAGCATTTACTGTATACCTAGTACTCTTCCATGCACCGTACATGTATGAACTCATTTCTTCTTCCCACCAACCTAGGAGGTGTATGTTTTCCATTATCACCCCAATTGAGGAAGGATTCAGACTTAATGCAAGTGATCCACTATCTGGGATGCTATTTAATCAACCTGGGGCTCAATTATTTCAGTTTTCTATTTGGCCTTGGGCTTCAGACTGTTTGTTTTCATGGGCACATAACTCAGGGTCCTTGGCCTTTTCGTGTCCTTTTCCATCTATGTCACAAGGACTTGCTCCATAAGGAAATGGTTTCATTTTTACTTTTCTCTAAAAATAAAAACTCCTACTCTGTAATGCAGTGCTTAATCTTTTTTTTTTTTTTTTTGAAATATTAACTGACGTGTCAAGAGACCCTGTAGGCTCTGCACACATGCTTCTCCAGTCATGTCTGATAGACGATCAGACCCCAGCCCAAGGTTTCACGTGTTTGGGGGTTCCTAGGGGGTGGGGGGCGGCCTTGTTATTGCTGTTTTCTACTGGACGTGATATCTGAGCCAGTTGCCAGCTAGATCTCTCATCCTCCCTCAATTGCTATATTCTAAATACATATTATTGTTATCATCATCATCATCATCATTACTTTGCCATCCCCATTTTCTATTTTTCCGGAAAGGCATTCTTGCCTGGAAAGATTTTTTTTTTTAAAAAAACTGAAGATTTTGAGTAAGTTTAAGTAAACAAAAAATGAGAATTTGTAGATTCTGTGTCTAGTGGGACATAATTTGTTTTAATGCCTTCTTTTGTGTGTGCATTCATGCACACATACGTGCATGCATTCAATAAAATATTGAGTACATGCCAGGCACTGTGCATAGGTGCTGACTTAAAGTCATGAGCTAGACAGACAGACTCTCAGCCTGGTTCATCGGCCCATCAAATAGTAGTTGAAAGAGCACTGACCTTGGTGGTTTTACTTTCTCTGCCAGGAACTAACTGTTCATTCTTTGGTGAGTCACCCGAATGTCAGGGTTCTTCACCTGCAGAATGAGGCCACTGACCTGGATGTTCTCTATCAATTCCAAAGGTCTAAGATATTTATGATCAGGGATATGCCACCCAGTGGAGATCAACATTCACAATAGGCTCGTTCAATAAGGAGGAAATTGCCTTCGCAACTCGAGGCTAGATTGAACAAATAACAGTCACTATTCTGCCTCTGGGGTTTCTCATTTAACCATGGTGGCTATTATGAAAGGGAGCTGTTGATACGCTAGTGGGACTAAGGTTTGCAGGTTTTAGCTTGCAGGCAGGACCGACTGCATAGTTTATGGGAACTAGCACAAAATGAAAATGTGGACTCCTCATTCAAAAATAGTTTAGAATTTCAAGACACAGCAGAGCATTAAACCAGGCATGGAACCTTTCTGAGAGCATAGAGTTCCTGTGTCACTGTATGGGTCACATGCCAATGAAGCCAGCCCTACCTGTAATGAATCTGACTAAAGACAGAAATATCTTCCTGTTTTGTAATCAGATCAAGTGGTATATTTCTGTTTTACAGTGTGTTGTTGTTTTTGCTATTATTACTAAAATTATTACTTTAAATGACATCTTGTGAGAGTATAAACCCCTTGAGACAAGGATGGTGACTTTCCTAATTTGTAATTTCCCCCTCAACTGGACAGTTGGCATGACGCATCTGTTGAATGCACTGAATGCAATATTCTGTCACAAGGAGAATTTTTTTTTTTTCCAGAGAGACCACCTTTTCCAGGAAAATGAGTTCTAAAAATCCAGCTTAAAGAAGTCAAAGTAATATTTCATAAGGTGTTTATGGGAACACAGATGGGCTGTTAGGTAAAATACTCTGTGGACTAGAGCTGGACCTGTGCAGCATAAAAGGGAAGAATCCTAAGAATCTTGGTTTTGATTTTTTTGTTTGTTTGTTTTCTTTACAAAAACTTTTTTGATGCAACAATAGTCAGTATTTTTGTTGCTAGTTGACACTTCATGAAAGGTGACAGCCAGCTGGGATAGAGCTAACAAAATCAGTGAGTGGAATTGACAGGCTTGCAGTGTTTGTAACTCTGCATTTATTCTGTGTGATATTTTAAATAAACGGTTTTCTTATGTAGGGGATAGTTATTACTGTGCCTGTGCCATGTAGCAGAGAACCCAAAAGAGGGCACACAGAAGGAGTTGTAAATTGCACGTGTAAACGGCTGGACATTTGAGTGTCGGTGAAGCCTCCGAGGTGAGATGGATGAAATACATCAGGACATTCAGGGCTTTAGTTATTAGTTTTCTTTTAGAATTTTTGGCAGATCTTTTAACCAAGCGACGTCAGCAGTGCGGTTATTTTCAATAACCTGGACACTCCAAGAAAATTTAGAAATCCATCCAAATAGAAGGTGAATAAAGATGTTTATAGGCAAAGCCTTTTCTATCAGCATTTTTGTTGGGTCTGGATCTTCTGCACTGATGGAATTGAGCTGTCTGCCCTTTTGCTTTTCCTTATTCTGTTTGTCATATTATATGTGGCTTTGGCTTCAGCAATCCCTTCCTTCTCCCAGTTTCCTAGAAGCCAATTGTCTTTATGAACTAATGCATTTGCGCCTTTGAATTTATTTACTCAGTCATTCTGGCAATTAATGAATTTTTGTGGATTCACCTCTTAGGCACTACCTCGCATCCCTGCATCTAGCCCTGGCTCTCTGTGCTGGTTCAACCTAAATGATGAAATGGCTTATGAAAGAAAGTTAGAGGAATTGTCTCAAGAGCAGTCAGATGGACATTGAAGAGGTGGCCCTATCTGGGGTTTTACCTGGTCCATCTTAAGGGGAACTCACCTGAATTCTAATTTCTAGGATCACAGACTGTAAAGCAATAGTCAGCTTAGATCCATTTGGGGGCCAATAAACCTGTCTAAAATATTTTGAATACAAGAGAAAGGAAAGGATAGAGAAGAAATAAAGAAGTTTCACCCCTTAAATGATCTAGAGAACAAGATTAAAGTTTGCCCTGACAGTTGTGTTGGGATTTTAGTGAGACGCTAAGACTTCATGTTTTTGAAGATGATCGCGGTTCTTAGAGCATGCGTGTCACTGTGCTGTAGGAGTTCGCAGGTCTTGGGTCTGGGACAGTCTTTTCTGTGGACTTGATTTAGACTGGAAGCAAATTGCTTAATCCCAAAGGGTCCCCGTTTCCTTGACTTTAAGAAGCTAAAAGAGACAAAATGTGAAATGGCTACTGCAAGATACTAGGGATGAAAACGGTTTCTTGTTTTTAAGTTAAAACTATTTCAGATCTATTCTTACAGACCTGGAATCATTTGCCTTCCATAACTGGAAAAGGCTTAGAGGGGCTGTGAAGTTTTGGCACCCTTTTCTCTGCAGGCTTTCTGAGAGCAAGATAATTTTCTCCACATACTTCTGCTTCCACTTTGGAATGTGTTGCTGAGTTTCCTCCCGTAATAACTATAAGGATTTTCGTTTGTTTATCAATTCATTCATTCTTTCAACAATTATGTGCTGAGGACCACAGTAAATGCTGTGGAAAGAGTGACGAACAAGATAGTCACAGCTCTTGTTTTCGTAGATCTCACAGCCTTCTCCTGTCATGTGAGGAAAGCCATAGAATACGGCGTGGGTGAGGGGCAGTGATACCGTATTAATATTTATGAAAGCATTTCAAAAGCATTCCCATTTCTAACCTAAAGATACCACTGCGGCATTGGGAAAGCTTTATCATAGCCCCTTCCTACCTAAAAGATTACAGTTCTATCTTCGGGGATTTTTTTTCCTCCATGGAACATGTCTGTAAGTTTATAATGAAAGTCATTTTAGAGCCAAATGTAACAGCACACACACCTGTGAGTTTCAGGTTGTTAGGGAAATAGGTTGCAGGGTTTTGGACACTCTACAGGGAGCCTATTACATATCAAAACTATGTCATTCATGCATAAATTTCAAGAGCCATTTACCTATAAACTCTATTAATAACTCTTATCTGTAATATAAAATCCTTCTGAAACTGGCATACTCCAATATGGGGAATCAAAGGACGCTAGTTTTGCCTAATCTTTATCAAACTTCAGTTAGGTTGTATTTCCTTCCAAACCCTACTGGACCAGCTTTCTCATTCCTTCCTTCCCTTCTCCTCTCCAAGTCCGCTGTGGTGTAGAAACCACTGTTCCTCTGGATTTCCTACTTACTCTACCTGTTTTGGCCTGTAGTGGTAATTATTTTTCTCTGAAGTGCATGATGTAACCTAGGAGGCCAAGGTGAGCTCAGAAGTATCCACATGACACAGTAACGACCGCAACTGCTGATGCTTTTGTGCTCAGAAGATTTGGGAAGATGTAGCGTAAAGGTGTAAACAGATAATTTCCTTTTAGGTTTTGTTAGCAGTGCAATCCAAACGGATTCCTACTCATTTAGCACTGCTGCTGTTGGCTTTTATAGCAGCCAAAAATAAAGCCCCCTGAGTCGTCCTCTGGAGGGTAGCCGATGACATGTAAAGTAAATCTCTTAATCATGTGTGAACTCTAGACCAGAGCGGCCAGTTCCTTGTACATTTTAACAGCCCTGGCCCAGTGCCATGCATAGGGTGGGCATTCAGTAAATATTTCACTAGTAAAGTGGAGACAGAGAAAGCAATTTTTTCCAAATCAGGCAATTTTAGAGCTGGCTGTACGAATCACCTACTTATTTTCTTAAAATGCAGACTGTGATTCAGTAGATCTAAAGTAGTGCCTAAAATTCTGCAGTTCTAACATGTTCCCATGTGATGCCAGGTCCTCTGATCCAAGGGCTAGAACTAGAATCAGAGCCCACCTCTTTTAACTCCTAATCTAGAAATTTTTCTCATTACATCAACAATGGTGAATACGTATCCCTGTGTTTTCCTCCTTCTTAGGTGACCTGTAACACTGATTGATGGGCGAACTCATTCCCACCAAGCCAAAATGCAGCTTCAGAATTTTGCTCAATGTGGTGCTTCCTACAGCAGCTACCGATTGAGTAGAGTTTTATTCCAGATCCTGCCTTTCTACCTCAAGGGCTGGGGTAGAAAATGGGGTCATCCTTATATTCCCTGTTGCTTCTTTAAGTTAACTAAACACATTGAGAATTCAAAGCCCCTTTCTTCTGCCAGTCTCCTCGACGTCCCCCCTCCCCCCGCCGCCACCCTCACTGTTCTTCCTCCTTCCTTCTTTTGGTTTTCAATTTTGGACTAAGATCTTGTTAAAGAACTTAGATAAATCCCTTTCCTCTTGCATCCTCCTGCTTCTTGCGTCTGTAAAATGAACTGCCTGTGGACATTTGCTCAGGACCCAGCTAGCATCGGTGTTAGAAAGTGTTGCCTCTTTATCCTGTGATAAGTCCAGTGAGGGCTCTTTGCAACCAACAATAGAAACTAACTCTGGCTAAATTAACCAGAAAAAGAAATTATTAGGGAACATTGGACAGTTCCCAGTATTGACAAATGGTAAGGACTGGGCTGGAGCTGCTGCCTGAGTCCTGCCCAGAACAGCCCAGATACACCAGATGTTGGGCAGTGCTGCAGCTGGACCTGGAAATGCTGCATCTGATTGGCTAACTTAGGTTCTGTGCCTGACTCAGCTGGGCACGGGGAACAAGGGGGAAGAGAAGCTGGCTTTTTTTCCTTCCATAGCGAGAGGCAAAACCTGCCTCTCTAAAGACTGTCACAACAGGGAATTGCTCAATCATAGGAAAGGGGGATCAGTTTGGGGGCAGCTGCAAGGATGACAGATGTCCACCGTAACTTTCATGCCCAGGGAAAGCTACTTAGCAAAAGTTTCTACATGAAACTAAAACTTGGCTGCCAACCAACTCTGGTAACAAGAACTTGCGTCTCTGTCCTTTTGAGTTCTGACTTCTGATGGTTTCTCACCACATCAATTCCTTGGAAAAGTACTATGTTTTAAAGCAAATTGCCAGCATTCTTTTGCATTAGACCTTGGGAGATGAAATTAATTGACTTCTTCAAGTAGATGAAGTGCCCCTTTTTCCTCTATGAACAGAGACTCTTGGGAATTTCAGAAATTGGGGGCGAATGTGCTAAGGGGCTTGGTTCAGGTAGCCCATGACAAGTTTCAGAAAGATACTGGTCTCCTTTCAAGCAAAAGCTGCCACCTGGGAACAAAAGTGGATTATCTGCTCTAGCAGCAAATCCAATTGGCAGATGAACATTTGCAGTTCTTATAGGGATTTAAGTAAAACTTTTTAAAGCTGCAATTTTTGTAACCAGAGTGGAGGGAAAAAAAAAAAAAAAGAAAACAAATCTGAATAAGGCAAGATAATCCATTGCAGAGTTTCTTCCATCATGAATGTTTTCTAGGCGGATGAAAAAATGTTTTTGAATGTTGAATATATGCAAACATTACAATCAAGGATAATTGTTGTGTCTGTATGCTCTGACTCTCATTTTGCTTTCTCTTCCCTCATCTTCTCCTGTACCCTATAGGAATGTGATCACAGACATAGAAATAGAATTTGCATGTGTATAAATAATGCCCAAGCTGTTTGGAGGAAAAGGCTCCCTGTTTTGGGCGCACAGTGTTTGGAGATGGCATTTTCTGCCGCAAATGTAGGTTCGATTTGGATAATAGAAATAATGCCTTTTATTTGTGTGGACATCAGAGTTTCCTCAGCACCTTTACGTCTCCCCCTTCATTTGATCTGCACTCTAACCCCATGAAGCTGGCTGAATGAGTGTTATTATTCTCATCTTGCCAATGAGTGAATGATGCTCAGAAGAAAGCATCTAGATGAGAGATTTCTAGGTAATGTTTCTGATGGTGTCCTCTAGTAAAATTGTTGTTGCTCTATTAAGTATATGAGCTGATTGCCGTTTTCTGCCTTTGGTGAATGACAGGATTCCCCTTCATGTGTCTTACTAGGTCAGTCTCCGAGAGGCCTCATGAGACTTAATGAGCATGCACCAGAAATCCTCAGATAAAAGGAGCACCTGGTAGTATTTATTATGACAGTAGCAGGGCCTCTTGAAAAGCTGTGCCCTTATTAATGGCGCTGGCCAGAGTTGTTGCAGGCGGGGCCTTTGCCTGAAGACTTTATTAGTCATTACTCTCAGGAAATGCATCCCCACCAGGATGTTACTTTGTAAGCGGTAATGCATTTTTGAAACAGAGAAGGGAGAATAAAAACCACCTTTTTGATGTAAAATGTTACAGGATGACCTGTTACTCTGATGGTGTGTTTTGCAAAATTGAAGATACAAACTAGTTCTGAAATTTACCTGTTGTTTGACCGGGAGGGGTTGGGGGAGCGTTGTAGGTCCGTGCTGGGGGGTGGGGTCATGCTTCGTCTGTGGGGGAGCAAACTGGGAGCACCCAGGGCTCTACTCTGAACTAGCCACTCCTTATCCTGGGACAGCCGTGGATAAGTTATCTTCCCAGCAGTAAGTCTGTTTCCTGTGCCCTCAAGTAATCCTGAGATGATAATGCTGACTTACTCCCCCAGGCATTTGGAAAGAGTAACTAATGAGTGATTGTGAGGCGTATTGGTAAAAGTGATTGTAAGACATGCTGTAGACGTTGACTGCAATGACTAATGAGAAAGCAGCAGTCCCTCTCTCTTCCCAGGAGATTCTGCATGATTGTTTTCCATGTTGTTTTCTTTGTTAAATAAAAATGTTGCCCATGCTTAGGAGATAATGCAGGAAAAGAACACAGGAGACTCAGATTTAGGAGTGTGTTACTAATTGGTGAGTGATTTTAATGTTAAAAATCTCACTGCTGATGCTGTTAACAAATCAGAAATTGATTTTCCCTTCTGCTCACTTTTGTTCTTTCTTTTTTTCTCTTTCACTTCAACCCTCATTTCCTTCTCCCTGTCATCATCTCCACTAAATCAATTGTCAACATTGTGTGGTGCAATCTTGCCAGCTATGAATCTGAGAAGACTAAATCAGAGTTTAAAAACTCTTATTGATATGTAGTAAATATGTAAAACCTACGTTCACTGTAATATGTCATTATCTGACTTTCTAAATAATATATCGTTTTATTCATTTAATATGATTTGGAATTTGAACTTGGAATATATATTCAGTGGTTAACTCTTAAAAACTCAGCTGTCTTCTTAAGTTTCACTTTAATGCACATGAAAGTAAAGAGACGTTCTCCTATTTTATTATTTTTCTATAAAGTTGCATTCTTTGATCTCCAAAGAAAGATAGGTGAGGCAAAAAAACCAAGGGTCTTCTCCACAGTGGAAGTAAGCGGTATTGAATTCAGCTAACAGTTAATGGTAGATTTTTTTCCCCAAGAATTTTAGATGGTTCACTTATGGGAACTGATCCATGGATATCGTTTTCGTATTCTACTCTGACAATGCGCTTAATGCATCATATCAGTGATTATTCATATACGGAATAAGGCACCCCCCAAAATAATGGCTTTAAACAACAATTTATAATTCCTCAAGATCCGGTACATTGATTGGGTTGTTCTTCCATTCCATGTGGTGTCAGCTGGGGTCACTGGTGTGGCTGCATTCTGCCGGTAGCTCAGCTGGGACACCTTGTTTCACCTCCGTGCAGCCTCTCTCACGAGCAGGTATCTGGGTCCCAAGAGGCAGATTTCTAAAGAGCAAAAGCAGAAGTGTCAGGCCACTTACAGGCCACACTCAAAACAGACACAATGTCATATTTGCAGCCTTGTGCTGGTCAAAGCAAGTCACAAGGCCAGCTCAGATTTAAGAGGAGAGGAAATACACTTCTAAAAGGAAGAAGCAGCAAATGCATTCAGGGAAGGGAGGAATTGATGAGGCCATTTTTTGAAGGGGATCCCATGCATTCTACCTGTGCAGCATTGTTGTTACTGCCTACATGGGGCCATATTTCCAGGCGAAGATGATCTGTGGAGCTCCTCTGGGGCGGGATCCATAGTATTCCTGATGATGCTTCTAGGACCTGGCACTGTGTTGGGTGCAGGGCAGAAGCTCTCTGTTGTTGAATGAAAGCGCATGCTGTAAAATTTTTGAAAGTCAAGTGTAATATAAATCCTAAGAAGTAGCATTGCTGGGAAATAGGAAACACCAACTTCACTTTCAAGGTAGTGATGTCTCTTTTATTACAGTATCTTGTGCTGCTTAAAGCTATATTACAGGAGGCTTCGAAGCTCAGAAAGGAAGTCATTTGGCAATCGCAATGCTAACTGGTGGCTTATGCAGCATTCATGGAAAGGGCACAGGACCCCCCCGCCCCAACATTAGCGTTCATTATGGCAGGATCCTTGCTGCCAGCCTTGAATAGCGCGCTGAGGTTTGGTCATCTATGTATTTCTGGAACCTAGCATCTAGGGCCCAGAGTAGAAGTTCGGCACTCAGTAAGTGCTGAGTCAGTGAGTGACAGGGAACAATACGTGAAAGAATGACAAGAAATGAGGAAATTAGGCCCTGTATACCAACAGCGCCACCAACCGAATACCTCCAGGATAGAATGTCTGGTTGCTTATCCAGACACACCCTCGTCTTCCCTTCTCCCTTCTTTACTGTGGAGACCATACTACGGACAGACAGAAGAGAGAGACATCAGTATTACATGCACATCGGAAGGTGCGATGTGCTAATCACACCAGGTCCGGCCAGACTTTGCATCTTTGAGGCTGTCCCGTTAGGTCAGTTAAATGAATATTAAACCATCCGTCTCAAAAATTTCTGATGAGAATTTTATAAAAGCCCATTAACAACGAAAATATTAAAGAAGCAGAAGTGTATTTTCCTATGAGTATTAGGATGAAGATAAAAAAGGCTGTAGGTGTAGGGAAGCTATTTGTGAAAAGATCTTTACATTGTGGTAGGTTATAAAAATCCTTTTTCTCATCTCTTTGGTTTTCTTCCCATCAAAATCATTACTAATACTACTATTTCAGTAATGTGCAGAGAGAAGGAATTGATTGGGATAGGCTTTCTTGAATTATTTTTATTCGCTCTTATCCATTTGCTTTTTCTTAAATAGTATTGTTAAAATTTAAACTGAAATCTGAATGCTTTGTTAAACTGCCAATTTCTAACTTTAATTCCCAGTCATTTTTTTAATGTCTGTCTTCCCATGCCATTTAAATTATGTATGTATAGTCATTCCCAAAACTCAGTTGCAGAACAAGTGCAGGCTTCCATCCTGAGAATTATAAATCTCTTGAAGGACGAGGAGGCCTTGCTAGGTTTCCCGGGTAATGGATGTGACTGCGTAGGGGTGTGTGTCTGTGCTGGTGCTCTGGGCCCTGGAGACTGGGATCAGAACTACTCTGACCTAAAAATGCACTCTAGATTTTAACACACCTCCAGAAGAAGAGAGGAGGAAACATTTGCAGCCTGGAATTATCAGTCCCATTACCACGCAGGTGTCAAGGAAATGAAGCTTTTCTGTTACAAGATTGCAGTAAATCACACAAGGAGATGACAGCCTCGTTAACATGGGTAAAGTTACTACAATTTATGTATAAATAACTTTTTCTTTGTCAAGATGTAGTATCATTCAGTCCCTACAGAATAAAGTCTTTTGAATTAAAAAAAGTGAAATGGCAAAAAAAGCAGTTTCTATCAAAGAAATCCTCAAAAGACAATGGTTTCCTGCTATAAAACTGGCTTTGACACAACCAACAGCATTTCTGCTTTATAATTTTAAGTTTTTATATTCGGCCAAAACAGAATATTTCAGGCTTTATCTGAAATAGTGATTTGATATAGTATTTGTTTATTTGATTGTCGAAAGAAGTATTTTGATTTTTTTATAAGAATGAAAATTTGAAATAACCTAAATTTCTATCATTGGGAGATTGATTAAAAACATTGTGGTACTTTTATTATGTGGTAAGATATGAGGCAGGATTTTGAAAGAATGATGTAGATCTAAATGAATACCTATTCATTAATATTTAGTTATATGGAAAGAGATTCATCATGTATTAAGTGAAAAAAGTTTTAAACATTATATGTAGAATTATTCCATTCAAACAATGTCAGCAGAAGAGGACTGATAAACTTCTAGTTTAGTGAGCTTAATAAAACTGTGTTGAAATAGTCTGTTTCTTAGTGAAGGATCCCTTTGTGTGTCCGTAAACTTCTGGGAGACATCATATAAATTATAATTCAAAATAAATCATTTATTCCTCCCCCCTACCACCAACTTCTTAGGAGGTAAGTAGGATGTGCTGGCTCTTCTGTATGTCCTCAGGTTGGAAGTCCAGCCCAGGCATTGATGGTGACATAGCTTTGATATAAAAGAACATTAAAATTAAAACCTGCAGACCAAAGGCTCACGTCCTGAGGTATGCAAATTGCCTAATCTCTCCTATCATCAGTTTCACTTAACCCCTGAGCCTTAAATTCCTCTCTGGGAAAAAAAAAAAATGGAGTGAATTGTCCATTCTTCCATTGTTGTTGTAAAAAGCAAATGAGATAATGTTTGTGGAATTATTTTGTGAACTCTAACGTACTCTACCCATATTACTTACTGTAGAATCAGTGATGAAGTAAATCCAAGGATTATCTTCACCACCACCTACTTCCCTCCCAGAGTAAGGAGCTGAGGGCAGTAGGCCGTTAGATTCCCTCTTTGCTGAGGATGCCATTTATGGCGTGAATCTCACAGGGCTGGAAACTGGCTCAGGACCAGACGAGGTTAGGGTCCCCTTGGCAGTCTCTGGAAAAGGGGCTGTGTTGGATAAAGAGAGTCTCCACTCTCTTTTTTATACTTGTATGCTTCATACTTAACTAATGACAATAGCCAAGATGATCCTCCACATGGTTTAAAAAGGGGAGTTTCTTTTCCCAGCATCCCCAGAATGGTTGAAGTTCTGAGAGAGAGAGAGACAGACAGACAGACACACAGAGAGATCCTGAACTGCTATCATGCACTGGGGCCCAGGCTGGCATTGAGCCCAAGCTGTAGTTACTGAAGTGTTCTCTGTGGCTTGATGTTAACTCGTAGGGAGGGGACAGGCAAGCAGGGGGGACCAGGACCCTTGTGTGGACCAGGGTCCCTTGGACTGTCTGACACCTTTTGCCAAATACTCAGTTGTCGCATTACCAGCCCTACCACCTACGTTTATTCTCATCCCCTTAGTTCTTATGCTGTAGCTGTAATTGTCTGGAATGCATTCATAGTTTTCACATGAGAACCTGCCCAATATCATGAGAAATGGAGATATTGGTTTCCAGATATTTTCCTAAGTTCTAGGAAGGTGTTTTGCTTCAGACTGGTCTTGACTTTGGGCATTACGTGCTTTTTGGTGGTCATGTTGTAAAATCATAAATGATTCACTAATAGGGGATCAGGAGCCAGTCAAGCCAGAATAAAAACCTTGTTGCTCCCCCTTGGCCTCTGCGCCGCGGTGTTGTGAGGGTGTCCGTGTGGTGCAGGAAGCTGAAAGAACGCGGGCCCCCAAACTAGGAGGCTTGCATCCTAGCCACAGCCTGATCTCATATAAGATCACGTTTTCTCTCCAATAAACAAGACCACTGAAATTAACTATTTTCAAGATCTCTTCTAGCTCTGAAGGGAGATAAATTTTTTAAATACAAAATTAGCACCTGGTCATTATAGTAAATAAATAAAAGAGTAAGGAAAGGAATGAAATATGAAGTGAAAGTTCTCCCGCCCATCCCTGAGGTCCTAAACTATAAAATTTTAACGGGCTTGAATATTGTTGAGGTAATCACTAACGGAGGCAACATCTAGCCCTGTGAGATGTTTTTAAGCGGTGGTCTGCAGTGTGCTCTGCTGTCGGGCAGAGCCATTTGCAGAGAAGTTTTGGTCTTTGTCTCCCCCTTGCAATGTGGTGCCACTGTTGTCCATAGAACTTGTGTGCCTCACTTTCTATTAATAGCACCTCGCCTTCAATAGTCGTCTTTTTACTCCTTTGTGTTTAAAAATCAGCTCTCTCATCTTCTCTTCTACTCTTCCTCCTCCTCTTCTTCTTCTTTCTCCTCTTTCTTTTTTTTCCCCCCTCTTATTCTGAATTTTTACAGGGGTATCCTAAACATAAACGCTTATAGCTCCCTCTGAGAAAAAAGGTGGGTATTGCAGATTGACAGTGTTTTTACAAAATAAAGTAATACTATTGGGAAAATCAACAAATATTTACTAAGCACACGCTCTGCAGAAGGCATCAAGCTGAGTACCAGAATAAGGTGGGATACTGTGGTATTAGAACAATATTTGCAGCTGGCCAGCTCCGTTCAAAGTGAAAGGTGAGGAGGGTTCTGGGTATCCTGGATTTTGGTACTTTTTACTGAGTTCAGTAGATACAGATGTTGAAGAGAATGCTTTTTACAAGCTCCCAGAACAAGTGTTTGAGAAAATTGAAATTTGGATTCACTATTTGCCTTCTCCCCAGGCCCAGAGAAGTTTCCCCCTTTGCCCCTGGCTCTAGACTTGCTTTTTCTTGTCGACCAGGGCAGCTCTCTGAGCTTGAGTGAGCTGCGACGGTTGGTTGCAGACTTTTGTCCCTTTTAAGTGCTTCATTTGTGGTATTTAGACTCAGTTACTCATTGGATGGGGAATCTGAGCAGGCCATTCAGACTGAGGGAGTTTCGTCTCTCTGGTTATTGTAGAGAGTAATCACTCATTAGAGTCTCTGCTTTCTTGTGATGATCAGCGGGTCATGCTTGCCTGGTGCCATCCATGCTAGGAGACAGGAGACCTCTGCCCGTGCCAAGGCTTATTGGTGGCTCGTCTCTATTTACGATCTTTTCTTGTTATTGGTTTAATTACACAACTAGGGAAATGTAATCATGAAAGAACTTAATAATTCTAAAGAATTTACTGTGTGCCAGGCACTGGGCTGAGCACCCACTGGCACCTGAGGCAGGTGCTATTATAATTGTCCACTTAGAGGTAAGGACGCTGAAGTTTGGAGAGCACATGTGATTGCCAGGGGTCACTCAGCTGGTGAGTCTCAGGGTCAGAAATCAGCCTCGGGCACCTTGACTCTAGAGTCCAAGCCCGTCACCTTGATCCTTCTGGTATCACCCATCCCTGTAGTCCTACATCTCACAGATTTGGGCCGCACAGGCCTGTTTGTGGTTTCCCTGCATGTCCAGCAGCACCTAACAGCAAAGCTCTGTTGACCATCTTGTTTCACTGGTCCAGGATCTTGTGGGTCCTGCCATGATTTTGTGGAAAGTGTTCTCAAGGTAGAGCCAAAACACTTGGCCACACTGCTTAGGCTTCTCTAAGCCTGGATCACCTCATATGTAAAATGAGGACAGTGACACTTGGTGGTTAAACTGGATAACATATGAAGCAGAGACAGGCTCACATATAATTGGTTCTCAGTTCATTTAATTTCCTTTCCCTTTTCCCAGTTGACTCTTCTTCCTCCCTCCGTGTATTTCCTGATTTTCTCTCTGGCTGTCACAATAATTCAGTGCATCTGTTTCCAGGCTGTAGTTCCAAGTAGCAGAAAGAAAGCAGAACTAGATGTGTTTACAGCAGTTTCAAGTTCTCAGGGGGAGCTTTTGTTGTGTCTGTAAGCCGTGGTCAGATCCCACACCAGGTGGCCCATCTTCCTGGGGTTGTGGAGGGGAAGGAGTGCCCTGCCAGTAGACAAGTGTGTCACGGTATCTGGAAGGTGGCCAACTAGGGAAAACGCTCTTGTTTTGACTTCCCTTTCTTCTGGGAAATCCTGTTCTTGTGGGCTTCATCAGCAGCCCACTTTGACCTCTGTGCCTTTACTCGTGAGGTCTAACTGGAGCTCCTGAAAATGATGACTATTCTGTTATGCATCCGGACGAGGCATTTAATCCACTCTGGAGAAATCCTTATTAGAGGAAATGGAATGCAGATTATACTTATCATGGGGAAAGCATGTTAGGCCCCAGCCTGGACATCTTGTAAATGAATAAATTCACAGATTTTTCTCCAGCAGGATTTCCAGGGAAACGATCTGAGAAACGGTGGCAATGAATGAATGATGCCAAATGCAAACAGCATCCAACAGTGCATTTTTTTCTTTTCAAATTATCAAAGCATAAAGTTAAAGATATAAGAAATAAAAAGAAGTTTTTAAGAGATAAACCACCAGCTACTATAGGACTGCAAATTGGCCTTTCATTTTTTTAGGTTTTTATTTAGAAATAATTTTATGCTTACAGAAAAGCTATAAAATAGTATAAAAAATTCCCTTACACCCTTCACTCAGCTTCCCCTAGAGTTGACATATTATATAACCATAGCATAATTATTCAAACTGAGAAATCAGCATTGATATAATTTATTAATTAAGCTACCGACTTTATGTGGATTCCACCAGATTTTTCACTACTCTTCTTTCTGTCCCGGGACCCACATTGCATTTCATCTTCACGTCCTTAAGTATCCTCTGACTTGTGACAGTCCTCAGTCAGTCCGTATCTCATGACACGGACACTAATTATTAATTTTGGTGCTCCATTCGATCCTTTGTTGTATAGTCATCATTATCATACTGTAGTTATATTTTTTCACTTAGCATCCCATTATGAGAAATTTTTAATGACCGCCATATCAAGTGGCTGGAATTTCTGTCTGCAGTAAATTTCGGGGTTTGGTTAGTTTGGTTAAAAACTTTCATTAAGATCTCCAAAATTTTCCCATCACTCTTGAAGTTGAATCCGTTCACCTCACCTTACCGTGGTGTGCAGGCCCTCAGGGACCCAGCCACAGTCTGCGCCCCCCAACCTCAGCTCCAGAATTTTGTACGTCTCTGTTACTCCCACGCTACCTTTTTCCCCCACACATCCCAAGCTCATTTCCACCTCCCACCCAGGGCCTTGGCCCTGTCCTCCCCGCTACCTGCATTACTCTGTCTAATCTTCACAGGGCTACTTCCTTTCCTCAGGCCATTTTGGCCTCAACTACAGTGTCCAAGGACAGTCTCCTTCCTTGACCATCCTATGTAATATGGGGTGCCCCTGCATCACTTTCAGTCGCCGCACCCTGATTTGTTTTCTGGGTTACCTCTTGCTTGTTTATTGTCTCACTGCCCCAGTGGAATGTGAACTCCGTGACCGCAGGGACCTCATCTTCCTACCAATTGCAGCCCCAGGCCCGGGACTGTGTCTGACACCAGAGAAGTAGCTCAATAAATACCTGCTGACCGAGTGAGTACATTTTCTGAGAGAGATGGTTATAGGAAGAGGAAAGCTTCCTTTACCTTTCTCCTGAAGCCTTTGAGAAGAGATCTTTCCTGTGTCACCCACCCACTCAGCAAGAATTTATCGGAGGTGTCTATGGTGCTTGGCACCGTAACAGTGCTTTTGTTAAAGCTAACTTACCCCCATCTTTTTTTTCTGTTTAACTTACATAGCATAAGGGACAGATAGCAACAAAGATGAACATTTCAAAGGCATTTAAATTAATTTTAGCTCTGCCACTAGCTCTGCCACTAGGCGTTTGGTGGGTCCTGTTCATTGAGAAATTCTCCCCCACTTCCCTTCTCTTAAAGGCGTTACAGTAGGACACCTCTTTCCCAAACGTTGGGAGTTGAATCAGATTCTTTAAAGGATAATAAACTGCCATGGTTTAAACACATTTCTATTACTCTTCAGCTCCATTCTTAGTCCATTGTCATAGGAGTGGCAATTGAGGGGCTGTGAAAGGCCCTTTACCAGCAGATCAGAAGCAAAAGAGCGGAAGCGCTGAAGGGCTTCTGAGGTTCCACCAGCCAGAAGCGTCAAGGCAGGGAACATGTGCCCCATCCCAGGCGACACTTTGTATTGTTAGACCTGGATGACAACCTGTTATATTTGAGAGTTGGGCAGGCTTTCATTGTTCAATATATTTTTTTATTAAGTTTACTTAGCCAGTCAATTTGGCATGATTTACTGAGACTGTTGTCGTGACTAGAAAAGAACAAAACATAGGTAATTGAGACCTGTTCTAAACTAAGAGTAAGACATTGAGAAATGCCAAACCAGGCCATTCAGTTGCAACTGGAATATAAAACTATTTATTTACAAGGAAAAAAAAATCGCTCGTAGCATGGTACCTTTATCATTGTTTTAGGCCAGTTTACAGATGAGAACACTGGAGTTCAAAGAGATCAGGTCATAGGCAATAAAAGATAAACCAAGGTCTTAAAAAATTATAAACATTAAATGTATTTGATCCACAAAAATGTTTGTGGACCGGCAAGAGTTAGACTAGTTTGATTTAGTGAACTGTTTAAGTGTTGAATGAATTCTAAAAAGACTTGTTTTGTTTTTTGTTCTCATTTCGATTTTTATGTATTTTAAGTTTACAATACAACCAAACTTACGCTGAGCAAGAGTCCCTTGTAAAGGACGGCCACATATGGATCCAGAAGCCTGGGAATTGCCTGTCCCTCTTACTGTCTCCCACTTAGCTATTTGTAAATTGAGGCCAGGAACTATCTCTTTAGGCCACAATATCCTTTACCCAACTAGTTCTAAGTTTTTATCATTGTCTGACTCTATTGTAAAATGGAATTTTATGAAACTGATTTAAAAGAGCTACAGAGCAATTTTGAGTTTCATCTATTCTTTGTAAATCCAGTTTTGGAAAACAGTTCTCTTAAGGGAACAACATTTCCCTTAGTTCTGTATTACAGATAAGTATTTCTTTGCTTAAAGAATTTTTTTCTGGGACACAGTGTTTAGGCTTATTTTGGGATACCAAATAAATATTGTCTAAATTAGTGAAACTTTAATGTTTAGCTAAATAAAATGAGCCAGGAAGGTGTTTCTTTAAACTCTAGGTTCTACTTGAGAAAGAGAAAGGTAACCCATGTTGATAGATTGCCTTTTGATGTTACAAATGATGAAGTATGTATTTGGCTTTTTCCAAAATGTTGTAGACCCAATGCCATCTCACTGTTCAAGTATTAAAAACCCACATGTGGCAGGTGTATTTTATAGGCTTTTAAATTCCTGAACTTACTAACAGGCTGATTACCAGATTTTATAGGTTGCTTTAAAAAGTAAGAGCTTCCTAATAGTGGATGAATACTTACCAGTTAATTTGTTTTAAAAATGTGAATTTAATCAGGGAGACCTAGAATAGGTTTTTACTAAGTTAAAGGGGTATCACAGCAAACGTCACAGCACATTTCATGAATCCACATACCATACGGCAGAACTGGTGGCTACTAAAAACAGCAAAGTGAGAGCACATTGCTAATTCAGAGTATCTCATTTTTCATTATTAATAATTAATAGAGCTTTTCATTTTTAAGTGTCACTACCGAAAGTGCTAGTGTGCTCAGCAGTAAGCAAGTGAGCTTAGAATGTTATTTTAAGGTAATGGTGTTCCCACTAATAACAAAAGTCAGAGGCCGGGCAGGAAACGCACTTAGTCTTAAAAAGGAAATCATCATGAAACAGAGGCTTTGTGGATTGTTCTTCCCAACCATTTGTACACGCTCTGATGCTATGTACCTAGAGCAAACATTTTACAGTGTTTGAAAGCTCATAAAAATAGGGGTGAAGGTGAGAGATGTATGTTGATAGGGAAAATTGCTGAACTCTTAGATGAGTTGATTGCATTCGTTATTAAAATGCTGACAATTCATTGTCACCTGTTTGTGTTTGGAGAAGAGTCTGGATATTGGTAGACTTTGCAGAGGCAGCCTTGTTTGATCTGAGAATTGTTTAGGGGGCGGGGAGGAGGAAGAAGGAATTCCTTGAGGAAGGCTGCATCCTTTACAGAGAATCCAGGGCTGTTTGTGGATGAAATGTGCAGGGTCAGGCGTGCACTGGGCCATCGTCATATGTGGGCGAGCGAGATGTGCTGCAGTAAGCTGTCTCTGCTCGTTTCGTGTTTGCTCTCTGTGCTTGGAATTGTGATTCTCCGAATGTTAAATAATAGCAGTTCCAAATTAGATAATATAGGATGGGGTTTGTGGGGTGGAGTAAGACCTATGTGACAAGACCTCTGCCTTCTGCTCTCAAGATCTGAAACCTGCTCGTGCCACCATCATTCTCCTTAAAATAGGTATAAACCATACACTATTGTTTCCCAAGGAGACATACTTTCCCTGCAAGACATTTTTCATTCATTAATTTTTCAGGTGATGAACATCATCTTTTGATTTTGAAGTATACCAGTTGTGTACAAGAAGTTCAACATACAAAGTATGAATGTTTTATGCTCCAGGAAATTACATAGGAAACACTGCAAGTGTTAAGGCAGATTTTGGATACATGCTCTGAAGTTATTAGGTCTTGGAGAGCTGTCATACTGGAATATTCACTCCTGAGAATTACTAATAAACTTCAGCTCATGGCAACTCAGTTTGACTGGTAGAGCCTTCCTGGACTGCTATGTTAGAAGAATTTCAAGGGTTCCTGAACTCAATGGGCAAGAAATCTATTACTTATGTCTGTCATGGACATCAGTCTTATCTTTTTATTATTATCATTCTTCTTCTTATTATTATTGCTATTCCTGGTTTATATATTCCTCTTACCTGAAACTAGTTGAGTAGAGACTTAGCATAAACTAGTATTTAGATCAGTTCTTAACCAGTGCTCCCAGAAGTAAATCAAGTCCAAGAATTAAATCAGTCAAAATTAAATGTTTATCACGCACTTACTGTATGTGAGATGCTGTAAAAATAACACGTATTTGAAGTGTTAGGTAAGACCTTGAACGGTGAGGGATGGTCAAACAACAAATTCTGTAAGAATTAGGGAGAAAACACTAGGCCAAGAGTTAGGTGAACTAGGGATACTAAAGAATGGGAAACAGAGTTGGTTTTATGTAAGCACAGGCAGCTAGCAGGAACAGCCTTTCCAAAGGAATGTGTGGACCACAACCTGAGAGAGATTGTAATTGGGAGAAGAATGGAGGCCACCAGTGAGTAGAGGGGTCTTGCAAGTGATGAATCTTTTTCATTCTTCTTGCCATTCTGTTCCAGATTATAACAGGCCCACAGAAGGTAAGAAACTGATTATCAATCACTTTCTTTCATTCAGCAAAAATTTCTTACACTGGCCACCATGTGCCAGGCACCAGACTTGGTATGGACTCTGACCCTGAGGCTATTTCAGAGCAGAGTAGGAATAAGGAAAGGGAAGTAATAGTTGGTAATACCTAAATGGCTCTTGAAGGAACTGTCTGTTAACTCCATTGTACAGAAGAGAAAAACCAAGGCTCAGAAGTGTTAACTTGCCCCAGGGCAGCCAGCAGAGCTAGATCTGAATCTAGGTCTCTCCCACTGTAATTCTGCCTTCTTTTCACCAGAGTTCCCATAAGTACACTTTGACCAAGTGGTATATTTATGGGTCTTTTTTATTTAATTTCTTCTTTGCCCAGAGCTAGAAATGGAATGTTCTTTCAGTTCTTTTTTGAAAGATACATTTAGAGTAAGCTTTTTTTATTGAAGCACAAAATGCATATAAAAAAGTCCCTAAATCATAAGTGTTCAGCTTGACCAGTTTTCACAAAGTGAACACACCCTTCGTAACCACTCCCTGGAGGAAGTCTCATTTCCCCTAAAGTGAGTGAAAACTAACCATAGGGTAACTTTTTCTTCCTACACTGCACCTTTCCTTTTTTCTCGTTCTCCCCTATTTCCCTCTCCTATGCCTCCTGTCTCCCCCTTTTCTTCAGACTGAAGCATTCCTTTAGACGTCTTGATCACAGAATTCAGTCCCAAGGACTTCCGTGAAATCACTTCCATGAAACCACCTGTAGAGAGTAAATGTGAGAGTGATAGGAATCATGAGTGCTGACTTATTCTACTTCAAGTCACATTTTAATGTTTATCATGTACCCAGAATGTACCAGCTCCTGTGATATTTTAAAGAATATACCCATTTCAATCTTCACAAATATAACCATTTTACATATAAAGAAATGGGTATGTTTATGGGTTAAAGTAACTTATTCAAGGTTATATACAGCTAGTAAGTGGTAGATTTCCTTACACTTATCCATTTTTCCTTTAAATACACCATAGCTGCTTGCTTCTACCTTCATTCTTTGCTAAACATAAGTGTACATGCTTAAAAATAAAACTAAATAAACTGAGGAAGGGACAGGCATACCAGGTTTGTTACAGGAACTACATTTTTCCTTCCCTTTCTTTTTTAGAATAAGAACTCTGATTCCAGATAATTGCAGTCCTGAAAATAGGACAAAGTTTCATATTTGAGAAGCTATTCCCGCACTTCCCATGTCTCCTGAAGAGCTGGTCTTTGTAGCCTCGTTCAGTATCACTGTTAGCTTGTAGCTGTTGCCACTGGTTCTTTCAGCAGAACCCAAAGTTCCTGAAGAGTCACTGAGCCGTAAGTCAGATTTTTGTGTTCTAGTTAATTAAAAAACAAATTTTAAGAACTTGAGGTCAGTTACTGTCCCTTGAGTAACCCACGTCCACAAGAAATATTTTACATACCCTTCGAGAATTGGTACAAATGAAGTTCAAGAGAAGTGCATCTAAGAATTTGACTGTTTCCAACTTCTGTCTAGAACAACTTTTATACTTTGGATTTTTTGGCAGAGGGCCTACCTCATTATTTTTAGTTCTCTCCCATGCCTTTGTGAACCCAGAAATACTAACATGTTGGTGTTGAGCCTGTCCTAAGATTCCTGATTAGAGGCACCATTTAATTTGATATTTTGATAAAGACTGTCTACGGCAAGTTGATGTAAGTAAGACTAATTTCTCCAGGCAAGTAAGAGTCTGAACAAAAAGGAGGAAACGGGTTTAAGTATAGGTCATTGGAGATTGAAAATCATTTTTAACACTGTCTGACTCCTTTCAGTAATGCCATATTGATTCATGTTTAGTTGACTCCATAATAAATCTTCAAATGTTTATGTGTTTTAAGAGTTGGTTCTAACTGAGAGGTGATCTGACACTTCAGGAAATTTATAAAATGCTCTAAGATATTAATAATGAACAGAGTTTTCAAAGAGGAAAGTTAGAATATGTTCTTTCTTCCTATCATTCTTGAGGGAGCTTTGGCTCACCAAGGGGGTGTGTTTGGCAAAGGTCTGGGCAATCCATGGAGCTAAATTGGCACGAGCGTCAAGTAATACCTCTCCCTTTTTTTCTCTTCCTGTCCTTAATGTCTTCCGGGGTACTGGGGCTTTTGTCTTGGCAACTTATTTTTTTTCTCCTTAGTTTGAGCCTTCAAATATAGATGAACATAATAAAACACTCCTCAAATAGGTGAGTCCCAGAGGGACAGATACATGATCTCATGCTTCCTTTGTGCTGGACACAGATGTAGACAAAAACAATGCCGTGTGCACATTAAAAGCTTAATAAATACAGATGGAATGAATGAATGATTTATGGCGATGTGTAGCTTAGTAGTAATGCACACAGATCCCAGAATCATGTCTATTCATGGAAGAAAAAACTTTCCTTTGTAAGGTTAGAGATTTGATGGGAAAATCAAGGGGATAAAGAAAGAAATCCCTTGTATTCAGATTGTTGAGTGTATTTGCAACATCTCTCTCTCCCTGTTTGACAATGACAAGGATTTTATTTAAAGATCTATGTGCTAAATCAAGAACCTTAGCTGCTCTTTGGCCGTAATAGAGGAGAAAGGAAAAAAATGAGTGGAAGAAGCTGCCTAATGTATAGTTTCACCCTTGAGTCCTCTCTCTTCGCACAGGGTTACTGGAGGCTGTAGCAGGTCATTGTATTGTTTTCTTAATATGTTTTGTCATTTACCTTGTTTGCCCAGGAAGCCATAAAAGTCCTGGTGAGCTAATTATCATAACCAAGCATGGCCAAGTACAGTCATGCACGCGTGAGTTGGTCAACATGACCGCATATAGGGCGGTGGTCCCATAAGATTATAATGGAGCTGAAAAATTCCTATCACCTAGTGACATCTCAGCTGTCAGAATGTCATAGCATGACACATTACTCATGTGTTTGTAGTGATGCTGGTATAAACAAACCTGTGCTGGCTGCCAGTTTCATAAAATTATAGCACATGCAATTATGTATAGTACATAATACTTGATAGTGATAATGACTATGTTACTGGTTTATGTATTTATTATACTATACTTTTTATTGTTATTTTTTTATCGTTATTATAGAGTTACTCATTCTACTTATAGAAAAGAGTTAACCGTAAAACAGCCTCAGACAGATTTTTCGGGAGGTAATCCAGAGGAAGGCATTGCTGTCATAGGAGGTGACAGCTCCATGTGTTACTGCCTCTGACGACCTTCCAGTGGGGCAAGCAAAATGTGGACGTGGAAGACAGTAATATTGATGACCTTGACACTGTGCAGGGCTAGGCAACTGTGTGTGTTTGTGTTTTAGTTTTTAAAAAAAAAGTTTAAAAAGCAAAAAAAAAAAAAATTATTTTTGAAATAGAAAAAAGCTTATGGAATAAGGATATAAACAAAGGAAATATTTTTGTACAGCTGTACAATGTATTTGTTTTTAAGCTAAGTGTTACTACAAAAGAGCCAAAAAGTTCAAAAAATTAATAAGTTTATAAGGTTAAAAGCATTATACTAAGCTAAGATTAATTTATGATTACAGAAGGAAATTTTGTTTTTATACATTTAGTGTAGCCTAAGTGTACAGTGTTTGTAAAATCTACAGCAGTGCTCAGAATGTGAAGGCTAGGCCTCCGTATTCACTCCCACTTACACACTCACCCAGGGCAAATTCCAGTTCTGCAAGCTCTACTCATTGAGTGCCCTATAGAGGTGTACCTTTTTTTTTTATGTTTTGTACCATATTTTTGGTGTACCTTCACTATGTTTAGATACACAAATACTTAACCATTGTGTTACAGTTGCCTGCAGTGTTCAGCACATAACGTGCTATACAGGTTTGTAGCCTAGGAGCAACAGGCTGTACCATATATAGCTCAGGTGTTTAGTAGGATGTACAATCTAGGTTTGTGTAAGTACTCTCTGTGATGTTCACACAATAAAGAAATCACTCAATGACACATTTCTCAGAATGTATCCCCCTCTTTAAATGACCCATGACTGTATTTTAGAACTCACTGCTGTGGTCTTGTTAAGTAGTTTTCTGGAAAATGCTAGATTTAACACTCTAGAGCTCATTTCTTGCAGACCAGAATTCTGCCTTCACTGGGACATCTTTCTGGGTCCTCTCTGCTTCATGTAAGACTGAGTCTTTACAGAATTTACCCAAGTGTTTACCTTGGTAGGAATCAGAGAATGTTCTTAGCATAGGAGGCTTTCGGGTCAGGCAGACCTGTCCTTGAGCCCTAGATGTGCAAAGATTACTTGAGAAAAAGAGTGTGAATAGTTAGCACATAATAAGTACCAATAAATGGTAGCTGCTAGTTTGCTATTATAATATTAATTTTCTATTTTCTTCTGCCTTTCCTTACTCCTGGTTCCAGGAGCCACAAAATTTACTGATGCTGAAAGTGTGGCACACAGGGTGGTGAGACCAGGGGGCTTAGAAGCAGCAGACTGTGCTTAGGAAAACTGGGTCTCCAGCTGACCTCAGGCCTCTGCTGAGTCCGAGCCAGAGGACCTAAGTTCACTCACCTGGGCAGTTTCGACTCTGCAATATGTGGTAGTTTCACACGTTTGTCAGTGAGGGGAGCGATTGTAGGGTAGAATGGAGTCCCACCCCAGAATTAGACTTGGAGTGATCAATAGCCTCCAACAATGAATTTATTTCATGACAACAGCCACGATTCTCTGGCCTGTGTCCAACCATTCTTTGTCTTGAATTGGAATGAACTCAGCAAGCAAACATGCCCAGATATTCTCTGCCAGACAGTAATAATACAATAAAATTGTTTTGAATTTGCTTTTAAATACAATGTAAGGAGATTCCTCATATGATTTTTATATATGAAAAGCATAGGGTATATATAAAATCGCATGCCTTTGGGGAGAAACATGTTCATTGCTCTGCTTGGCTGGCGGCTTCAAGACTGTCACTCAGCTCAAGTGTCATCTCTGGCCATCTTCCCTGACTTCCAGGCAGGACTTTCCTCCTTCTCTTGCTCCCACAGAACACTGCTCTGTACACACCCACCACATTGTGTGGAAATGAACTGTTCCCACGAGGCATGCCCCTTGAAGGCAAGGACCTTCCTGTAGTCACCTTGGTGAATCCATCTCTTAGTTCAACACCTGGCATGTGGTGGGAGCTCGATCTATTTTGCTGTAGTTGAACTAAATCTCATCAGTTTACTGGAGGGCTCTCTTGCTCATGTAACTACAGTTTGAACTTAGATCCACTCTTACGAACACACACAGAGCACATGGTAAGATATTTTCACATACAATGTTCTGTGCTCAAGTTGCCACATATAGAGAGCAAACTTTCTCAGACATAGACTCTGCTGACTTCCCAGCCCCAAAAGGTGGCATCATCTAACCCTCTCAACAGTTGATAAGCTTTGATTTTATGTTGGTTGCATTTATCTTGCTGCTCCTTTGAAACATAGACCCAGAGTACCATTGAGACATAACCTTTGGTTTCTCCCACCCCTCTGGATTGGATTAATAGATTCATGTAGCCGTTGAACACAAGCTGCCTCAGAATGCTTGTGTTTTAACCCAGTAGGAACCCAGATGATCCTTTCAAAAGCAACTTTTAAGAGAAGCTGATGTCCTGTGAACACGTTAGCAAGCTGTCATTGTGACTTTGTCAGCAGGCTCATCTCAGAGCATCTGCAGACTCATTTTGAGATGCCTAATTATTTATACACACAGATTTCTCCTCTGTGATGGGCTGCAACTGAGCTCGCTCTTAAGTACAGGAAGATATGTTATAAATGCTTTGTCATTAAAATAGGTCACTTTTCTATTATATTTTTCTCTTAAAGATAGTATTAGAAAATTATATTTCTACCAGCTTCTAGAGTTGTATAACTATTCTTTTATTGTTTTTGTTTTTGGTTTTTTTTTTGAGACAGAGTCTCGCTCTCTTACCTGGGGCGAGTGCCGTGGCGTCAGCCTAGCTCACAGCAACCTCAAACTCCTGGGCTCAAAGCAATCCTACTGTCTCAGCCTCCCGAATAACTGGGACTACAGGCATGTGCCACCATGCCCGGCTAATTTTTTTCTCTATATATTTTTAGCTGTCCAATTAATTTTCTTTCTATTTTTGGTAGAGACGGGGTCTCGCTGTTGCTCAGGCTGGTCTCGAACTCCTGAGCTCAGGACGATCCGCCCGCCTCGGCCTCCCAGAGTGCTAGGATTACAGGCGTGAGCCACCGCGCCCGGCTATAACTATTCTTTTAAAAACTTGCCTTTCTAGTGTTTGCAAATGTGAGTACAACATGTACCACTGCCAGTTTAAAATGTATGTGTGTGTTAAGACAGAGAATTTAAATTTAATCCTAGTAAGTGCTTATTTTGAAGACCATCTCTCCAGTGCAAATATGTGCTTATCAGTATGGAGTAAATGTATTCAAAGAATAGGAGAGTAAATGGCCTTTTATTCAAATTGCTTGATTTTTTTTTTCTTTTGGATAATAGTGAAAGCTTTATTATCAATCACTTCATTTCTCTCCAGCCTCAGATTTGGAGGGTAAACAAAGGAAACATTTGGGGGCCAGTTTTCTGAATCAAAACAAATCAGGAATTGACAAAACTGTAGTTTCCTGACTATTTACTGACCTGATTAGTATCATTTTTCTAGCTTGGGAGAGCCATGTTCATTCATTTTTATTTATTTTTTTCTGCAGACTGGTTTTATAGTAGATAATATGGAAACCATCTACCATAAATAAGTTGCTGCAAGATAACAAACAGAATTGGAATCTGTGCTTGCATTTGCTTGGGTTTTTGGTTTTTTACTGATATCCAGCTCTCCCTGGAAAGGCCGGTAGTGTGCTTCTCGGGATGTTTAATGTCCTAACTTACAAAGTTTCATGGGGCCCATCGCTGTTCACACGTTTTACAAAACCTAGAAAGGTGGCTGTAGGGAAGGAAGTTAGAATTCAACTTGTCATCCAGGCATAATTAGACAATAGCTGAATCAGAAAGAGCCTTAACAAGGTGAGGATACCACGATCCTGTTAAACAGAGTACATTTCTGAGTTTATCTAATCCAACATTTCCGTGGCTTCAAAGTCTGTGGTACCTTCTATCTACCAAATTTGCAAAATTGAAACTAGACAAAAGGATGAATGTCCAGAACATCGCCAGGATGGCCTTGTCTAGAACAGTGTACCTGGGATCCCACAGGGAAGTCTTTTCTCCAAAGAACTGTCTCACCACACGTTAACTTCTAAGAGGAAGGAAACAAAAGTAGAGAGCACAGTATGCAATCAGGGAAGCCCCCAGAATGTACGTGGCTAATTCAAAGCTTTGGTCATTGAAAGAGCCCAGACCCCCTCTGATCTTGGGCTCTCTCCATACACTGTGGGTTCATGGGGAGACACTTGTGTGTTATGGAAAGAGCACACACTTTGGAGTCAAGAAAAATTAAGGAGTCATTCCCAGCTTTGCCTCCTGGCTCTTTACCTTTCATCTACAAAATGAGGATAACAACAAGAAGAGCAGTAACCACTTAGAAAGCACTGCCTTTGTGCCAACAATATTCAATAATATTCTTCACAACACCACCGTGAGGTAGGTTCTTAAATTCAGAGGGGAGCAAACTTGAGGCTTAAAAATGCCAGGTGATGGGCCACGATGACACTCTTGGACAGTGGTGGATCTGGGATTGAAACCAGGGTCTGCTTTAGCTCCGGAGCTTAGGTTCTCAGCCAATACGAACCTTCAGATTGCTGAGTGTTCATTGCAGTAACACAGGAATGGTGCCTAGATTGAGTAAACCTGCAGTAAAGGCGAGTTCTACTTGGCACTCCCATTTGTTGGGGAAAGCAGTCAGCCCTCAGTTTGTCTCTTAGCAGCAAGACTGCCACACCCTCTGTAGGTCACTACCAGCCACATTTGAATCTATTAGGAAGGACAATGTGTGTGCCCTGCTGGATACAGGTTAATTTTCTCATCTGTGTTTCAGGGGAATAAAGACACATGCAGTATGGACTGAACAACTAGTTCTGGTTGAATTATTCAGTTCTTAACTGTCTGCTGCTTTAGCATTATAGAAACACAGCCTTAGCCTTGCATTCTTTCCAGTTGAAAAATGTAACGTAGTTGCCTAGCAGGGAAATTCTGTGGACAGAACGGCTGGCAAGCGGGGCACTCTCAGAGCAGGGAGGATGCTGAGCAAGGCTGCAGTGACTGTAGGGGCAGGAGCTGGGGGGCTGGGAGGGAAGAAACTGAGCTCCCTTCGAGACAGAAGCTGCGAAAGTGAAGCCTTCCTGGAAGGGCACTGAATTTAGAAGGCGGCTCTTCTGTTTGTTGCTTGATCTTTCTTGCAATGTAATTAAGAAGACTTTGAAGAAGGCATATGGTGCTCAAGCCTAGATAAGAAAGAACTTGCTCTCCATCCACCTCCCCAAATCCCTAAAGCCTCGTTTGATTTTAATATTTTTCTTTTGGATTCCACTTTGCTGCTGTGCAAAGGGGCAGCAGGCGGGGAGGGTAGAGAGGAGGGTTTCTGGGGAAGCAGAAACCCTTATGGAAACCCATGTTTAATCTGGATGATGGCTCAGTAATGCAAGCCCTGAGAGTTGGCAGAGGAGTGAAAACTGTAGGATTAATGGCCTTGGGCCTAATTCCCTGATACCTTTTAAAAGGCCAGCCAGCCAGCTGGCTTCCTCCTTTTGCTCCACGTACATTCCCTTTCATATCCCCATCATTTCTGGTTTTCTTTCATGGCTGATTTTTAACTCCTCTGAATCCAAACTTTAGCACCAAAGTATGTGTGAAAGAGAGAGTTGTATGTGTGGGGTCACATGCATTAAAGATGCATTGAAGTTAATATACTAACAGGAAGCCTTTGTAATACAAGAGATGGTTATCTGCATTATAAAGATCTGGATTTTTATGGTGCAAGTTGTCTTTAAGTAGAAACTCTTCTTGACTTGTGTGTATGTGTGTGCACACAAATGAGCGTGATATCAATTCTTAGGATGTTCCAGATAAACTATAAATGCTTAACCCTCTTTACGTTATTACTGCTTTCCACACATGCCCATTTATGTGTCTTTTAGAAACCCACATGATCTTTCAGACAGGTAGGCCAATGTGGAAGTATACATGTATGTGTTGGGATCGGTGTGTGGGCTGCTAACAGTTTGAGTGTGCAGGTAATGAGCGTTACTTTGGATGCGAATGGAGACAGCAGGCAGGAAGCAAAAGGAATGTGACATGTTCCAGCCAAGGAGGACATGATTAGTGTTTCCAGCATGAAACCTTTGAAGTGGGTCAGCAAGAACAGCAGAAAAGCAAAGCAGCCAGACATGGGAGAATCAGAACATTTCTTGTTGCCTAGGTTATTCTGGTAGACTTTGAAAGGCCAGTCCCTATTAGTTTGGTGGGTAAACACTCTCATTGTCTGTAATTTGCATTATTATTGGAAGGTAATTAACAACATTAACATTTTCATATAACACTCAGACCTGGACTGGTCTTAATGACTTCCCTTCAGTCTTGCGTGAAGTTGTTTACTGTTTGATTTTTGAGTGCTTGAAGCTACTTAGGGTTCAGGCTGTGAGTGGACTCCCCTGGCCCTGCTGTGTTTTATATCATTACACTGACCATATTATATATGCCAGTCAGATTGTCTTTGTTCTTTCTGCCCTAGCCTAATGCCTGGCCAGTATAGGCACCCAATAAATGGTAGCAGTTATTACAATATTTGTTAACCAAAACATTGAAGCCTTTTTATAACTCTTGTGGTCATAACTGGTTTATGTGCATAGACAACACCTGTTACTTTTGGATTGTAGCGTGCTTTTCCCAGATCATAGGTAAACTCCACAGAGACCCTATTAGAGCCAAGCCCAGGCAAGTCAGATGTTATCAAATCTCTCACTGTAACTTCACAGCCTTCCTTGGTTTACAGCCATTTGGATCATATCATCTAAGATTTCCATTGACAGTAGATTATTAATTCACCCATCAGAGGTTCTGACAATTTGATACCGCGAGCCCAAATGCTTACAGACATTGTATTCACCAGCTGATGCTTGATCCAATCAGCCTGTTTATATTCAGTTACACTCTCCTATCTGTATGTTTCCACGTTTATTTTTAGCTCCTTTTATCACTTCTTGTCGTTTCCCTTTGCAGTCCCCTCACCTCCCAAAATGAGCTGCCCGGATTAAACTGGACATGGAGATAAAGGAGGCGGCATGATTTCGAGTGTGTTTCTTACAATGCATTTAATTTGCCACAGTTGGGATCAGCCAAGGTCTCTCTAACTACAAGTGACAGAGGTGGCCGTCTTGGGAAGAGGCATCTACACCGTCCATTCTCTGCTTTTAAACAGGTCCCTGATCACAGTGGGAAGGATGTGGCATGACTAATTCATAATCACTTCTAATGCATGCCCAAGAAGGATATATTTCTCCTAGATTACTTAAAAAGGAATAAAAGGCAGGGGATGGTGGGGGTTAGGGTTGGAGAGCAAGTGACACTAGGAATATATGTGCAGATAAGGCTGTATCCAGACTCCCTCTGGACTGCTTCTGTTAATTTTAGGAGCATTGTGAAACAGAGGTAGAATCAGAACTTGTGCTGCAATCACTTGCCTTGCTCCCCTCGCCACTAGCCTCGTATGTGACCCCCACAGGACCACCATGGAGGGAAAATATTCCAAGAGGTATTTACTCTGCTAGTGTCAAAGAAAAACCAAAGCTAGATAGTAGTTAAAGCAGTAAAAATGGATTTTAGTCAGGAGCTATTGTAGGAGGGGGAAGAGACCTCAGTGTACACCTGGGCCCAACTCCGAATAAGACGTGAGCAAGTAGGGATGGGCAGCCACAAAGCAGGGCTGGGGGCCAATGGGTTGGACAATTACTAAGACGGAACAGCAGGGGTGAGGAGGATTCTTGCTAAAAGACCTAACGAGTCCTGCTGAAGGCAGGCCAGGGTGATCAGAATCACCTGGGGAATGGCAGGGAAAGAGGAATTGGAACAGATATCCAGGGTGGGATTTCTTGCTAAACTGACTTAACAGGATTCTTGCTAAAACTGGGTGATGTGGGTCCACAAGGATGGACACTGAAGGTTAAGGGCTTAGAAGTCTTAGAGGAGCCTGATTGCAGTTTAGTGAAAAAGGGTGTCTTGTCACGGAGCACTGTCCCGTCTCAATAAATGGGACTCAAAAGTACAGCAACCACGGTGAAGTGAACACTTCACTGCTTCAAAGCGCGGTTAGTCCAGGCAATGGAGAAGGGGGCAGGCGCCAGGCGTTGGGGGCAAGCTCAGATGTTAGGCACTGCTGGGGCTTAGCAGCCTGCTCTGGTGCAGATACCTTGAACTGATGTTGCTGTGCCCATGGAGGTCAGCTGAGATACTTCTTGCCTCGCTGCCCAAATTCCATTTTCACCCAGCAATCCTCAGAGGACTCCAAAGACCTTTTGTTTCTTCATGCCCGTAAGCTTCCCATATGGCCTTGGCATGGAACGGGTTTATCTCACCCTGTGGTATCAACAGCATGGCTGTGATTGTTCTTGGAGACCTTTGCTTCTGTCCAAATGGCTTTTCTGTGCCTCATCTGTTGATAGATTGGAAAATGCTAATGTTTTTCCTTTTATTTCATTGTACTTAGACTCATTTATTTAGCAGAGACTTCACTTTGGAAAGAAAAATGATGGCATGTCACAGACATTTTTTGTTTTGAAAGAAATGACCAGTTCAAGGAAAGAGAAAGAAGGGTATGCCTTTCATGCATCCATAAATCCATTTGCACGTTCAGGGCACACATGCATATACCTATACCTACGTATGTGTATATATATGTACATGTATGTATTTCTAGTTCAATGTAGCTATAATGTGTCAGGTGTTTTGTCAGGAATGTCCAGAAATCCAACAGTGAACACAGTTTTAAATGTAGAAGATTATGATTATATTTTGGAATAACATGTCCAAAGCCAAGTTCTTAATATCTCCCTATTCACCCTCCCAAACGTGCTGCTTCTATAGTTTTCCCATCCTAGTAAAAATTAGTTGATCAGGCCAAAAACCTTGGTGTTGTCGTTGACTCTTTTCTTTCTCGTACACATGTCCAACTCACCAGCACATCTTGTTGTAGCTTTAGGGTACACCCAGAATTCAACCAGTCCTTAACCACCTCCACTGCTATCCTCCTGGTGCAAGCTGTGGTCACCTCTCACATGACCATGTCAGTAGCCTTCTCACCATCCGCCATGCATCCCCCTCCCAACTTGGCCTCACCACAAACTCTTTTCCATGTAGTAGCCACCAGAGGAATTGATTTAAAAGATGCCAGTTCATCTCTCTTCTCTGCTCAAAATCCTCAATATCTTTCCATCTTGCAGTAATCCCCATATCCTTTACTGTGACCCAAAAGGGTCTACAGTTTGATGCCATCTCCCAATGCTCCTCTTCCCACCGGTCTTACTGTTGACAAGTATTCTCCAAACAGCAGCAGCAGCAGCAGTAGTAGTAGTATAAGTTTTCTTACCATATTCAAGCTAGTTTTGCTGGCAACAATCCTCACATCCGAAGTATCGTTATGAGATCATGTACTTCGGGCATTTTCCCGGGTGAGTAAATTTGAGACCTGGTCCCAGGGTAACACCTCACAGTGGGCTGTGCAGTTTTGGGGTGCTTGGAATCTTCCTCGGGGTGTCCAATGCTCAAGTGATGGCTCAACTGGAAACAGAAGCCACCATCAGGAGGTCAGCCTCCAGCATCAGTGAGCTGGCGCTAAGAAGACCTTTCTTGCCCGCCCCTCGCTTAAGATGTTGCCTTCAACTTGGGTCCCCAGGGTGGGGAAAGCTCCTCTGGATATTTCCTATGTTGGGAAGAATAAAAGGCTCAGTAAACACTGCGCATTGGGTGCCACCTCTCCAGACAACAGCAATGTCCGATGACTTCTTTTGAGTTCGTGTGAAAACCACATTTAAATAAGTTGAATCCAGGGCGATGATTTTGATCACACCCACTCTGCCTTCCTGGCTTGGAGCCTTTTTCCTCCTCAAGGGCATTTCCAACAAAGGAGTATAGCTTTCAGATTTGTAAACTGCCACCTTATTATCCTATTAGTCAATTACAGCTGCGCAGGAGCAGGGTAAGTGACAGTGCGGCAGATCACAGCAATTTATTTGCCGTTCTCATGGTCTTGTTCGGCATGTCATCGGTCTGTTTAAATTTAATGATAGGACTTTTACATGTGTTTTAGAGCAGTTACAGTTGTAATCAAAATGTTTAGGAAAACCCCTACTGACCTGCATAAATGCTCCCTTCTTCAGGGCTGCTTGTAAAGCCTTATTGTAGTCTTGATTAGCAAAGCTGACTCTAATTAGGAGAGGCAACTTATTTTCTAAAGAAAGTAAGGCTTTTTGGTGTTCTTATGTATAAAGCTCAGGAAAGATGGGGCTGATTGAAATGTTTTTACTTGGGTTGGCTCTTGAGGGCAAATAAGTTGCATCTACGTAAGTGCCAAGTAACTGTAAATTCCCTGAGAAACTTGGTAGCGTCTGCGGGAATGGAAGGGGCTGCATGCCAGGGCCCCGGGTAGGGTGTACAGCCAGGCGCTGGGAGTAGCGTGGAGGAAGGAGAGCTGTGGGTAAAAGAGGAGAAAATAGCTGCCCTCTGCTATGTCTGGTTCCCTTTCAAACTAAGGGCAGTAGTTATTGTAGTAGCTGCTGCATTGAAACGAAAAGAAAATCTCTAAAAAGAAAAGAAGTTGAGTGCTTAAGATAGAATCTTTAGATCTTGGGAAACGGGATGAGATATTGGAAAACCTGTTACCTTGAACTTTTTCACATCTTCAGCTTCACTGGTGGATGTGAAGAACTGTTGTTGTTAACCGAATACTCAAAAGACCTAGCAATACCCAGTTTATTCTGAGCTTCCCTATGCTATCGGGTCATCACTGACAATTACAGACTTGTTCCATTTTTATTAAGCTCTAAGGGTGCTGTGTCAATTGGAAAGTCAACACTGCCCAGCCTCCTATGAGTTCAGCCTCGAGACTGTAATACCCATCACCTCAAGCCAATGTGTGGCCAGAGTTTTTTAGCCTTGCCACTGTTGGCAGCAAAATATTTTCTTTGTTGTCGGGGCTGATCTGTGCATCGTAGGATGTTTAGCAGTATCCCTGGCCCCCTACCCACGAGATGCCAGAAACACCCAGCCATCCCTCAATTGTGACAACTAAAAATGTCTCTAGACATTGCCGAAGGTCCCCTGGGAGGCAAAATTACCCCTGATTGAGGGCCTCTGCTATTGAATAATTCAAATGTTATATTTTCACTGGCAAAGTAACTTTTTGAAATATATAGACATGTGTATATTTAACAAATATTTAGTGAATCTCCATAATATATGTCAGCATAGAAGATACCAAAATAAGATACTATTCTTGTTTTATGCCAACATATGCAGTATGTAGTACCTGTTGGCATAAAAGATACATCCTAAATTTTATAGTAAATTTGGGGGGGGGCTTATTTTTCATGCAGTTTTTATCATATAGTTTTGAAAGTTATTCCTAGTGCTTTTGTAAGGGAAAGCATTATTTTTTTTTTTTTTTTTGAGACAGAGTCTTGTTCTGTTGCCCGGGCTAGAGTGCCGTGGCGTCAGCCTAGCTCACAGCAACCTCAGACTCCTGGGCTCAAGCTATCCTTCTGCCTCAGCCTCTCAGAAAGCATTATTTTTTATGCGAAAACTGTACATTATATGCCAAAGTCCAGCTGTAGGTTTTTCAGAGTCAGCAGAGTAATTTAATAGCATGGGTGTAAAGCAGAACAATGGGGACGTTTGACCCTTCCTATGCAGTTAGAACTCACGAATACCTCATAACTTTGGCCCATTGCTTCCCTTCGATAATATAACACTATTGAATGCAAAGTAATTTTGGGATACTATTTTCTCAGGATAGAAGGGGAGAGAGAACACATCTGATCTGCCAGCAATATCAAAACAGGTATATGAAGCACCTTTCCCATGTACAAGCGTGGTGTTAGGAATTAAAAGTGCTGACTTTTAAGAACTTACATATCATTGTGGGGATAAAATACACATCCTTCTACATTCATCAAAGCCAGGCTCTGTACCAGTCCCCTGGGATGTGAAACCACATGGGAAACAACCCCAGATCTTTAAAGAAAATATGGTCTAGTGGTTACAGATTTTAAAAATGCTAACACCAGTACAAGCTATAGAGTGGAGAGTCCCTGAGCTAAATCTATTGCACACATTTTGTCTAACTCACAGTGTATATTTTAAAAACTAAGATTGGTTACAGTGTGGGTTAGGGCAATAAATAGCTAGGAGTGACACAAAACTCAAGAAAACAATGGCTCAAATAAAATAGAAGTTTATTTCTCACTCACCTGAATTTAGGCAGCTCAGGGCTGGTAAGGAGGCTCTACGCTTCTCGGGGATCCAGGCTCCTGCTTTATTGCTCCACCATACTATTTTAAACATAGCATCCACCTTGGGATCGAGGATGGCTGCCCAAGCTCCAGCTCTCACATCTGCATTCTATCTGTTGGAAAAGAAATGGAGAGGGGCCCCTCCCTTTAAGGACATTTCTTGAAAATTACACTTTCTACAACCTTTCTTTCACATGGCTGCAGGAGTTCCTAGTGAACCACCATCAGGGCTAGGAATGTGTTTGGATTGACCAGAGAAACATCCCCAGGTTAGGTTTTTGCCCCAGTGAAAAAGATTGGGTCATTAATAGTGTAAAGAACTTGGGCTTGGGCAGGTTGAGGTTTGAATACAGGCTGCCTTACTTACTAGTTAAGGGAGCAGAAGGTAAGTGCTAGATGATAACATGTGTTAGTAGAATTTAGACAAAGGGTGACATCAGGCTGGATGCAGTCAAAGAAGGCACAGAGGAAGGTGGTGGGACTTGAACAGATCTTGTTAGAAAAATAGAGCTTGGATAAGCAGAGAAATAGGGAATCCCAACAGAGTCCACTGTAAAGAGAAACATCAGCTCTGGCTTCCTTAGAAGTCATGGTTCAAGGCCTTTTAGCTGAGACCTGAAAACAGAGAATGGTTAGGTTCTTGGGCATCCAGCAATCATTCACAGTGTTCTTTTGGCCAGCAACAGGACACTTAACTAACCCATATTGCCCTTTCCAGGATTTTAGATTTATTATGGTGCGACACTGTGGCAGTGGCCTACAGGATTTTGCAGAATGAGAAATATCGTATTACTTTATTCAGCCTATTTCCCACGCTGTTAAGCAACCAATTTTGAAGGTCTGAAACTCATGCTGTCTCCATCTACAAGGACCATGAATCTGTATGAATGTAATTGTATTATTTAATCTATTATTATATCATCTATTATTTTTATTATCACCATAATCTTGAGACAGTTCATTGCAGTATAAAATGATAACCTCTGTGAAAATGACTATACATGTATTTCTACTAACCTCATATGTTTGTCTAGGTACCACAAGTCTACAGAATTTGTGCTTTTAATGTGTTCTTAAAAATAAGTATTCTGGGCTGAGTGCGGTGGCTTACGCCTGTAATTCTAGCACTTTGGGAGGCCAAGCCAGGAGGGTCACTTGAGGTCAGGAGTTTAAGACCAGCTGGGCAATAGCAAGACCCCCATCTCCACAAAAAAATAAAATAAAAATAAAGTATTCTGAGAGGTGGCATTATATTTAAATAGAAAAATCTTATTATGTTTTATCATTTTTTTGACAATAATCCTTTAAATTGTGGGTATTTGGTCAAAAAGAAAAATCAGGTGAGCAATGAGAAAGAAACTATTGAATGAAACAACTAAGAAAAGGATTGGAGACATTCCTAAAAATATGTTTTGCATGGTACTAATTCCTTATGATATTTTTTTTGGAAGATGGAATACACCACAATCTTTCTTAGTAGAGGTAGGAGAAAGAAATATCTTAGAGTCATATAAATATTGTTCTGAATGAACCGATAGAACTGCTAAAGAATAATTAGCCAATAGATGTCTTAAAAAATTAAGGTATGGCCTAGAACGTAAACATAACTATATTTGTTATACGTTACAAAGGAAGGACAAAAGTGATCCCTTTTTTGGAAAGAAAGCTTTCTTGGTTGAACTCTCAAGCAAGAATTATTATCAGTGGCATGCTTCTTATGATTTATTCTATTTTTTTTTTTTTTTTGAGACAGAGTCTCACTCTATTGCCCAGGATAGAGTGCCATGGCATCAGCCTAGCTCATAGCAACCTCAAACTCCTCGGCTCAAGCAATCCTCCTGCCTCAGCCTCCCGAGTAGCTGGGACTACAGGCATGCGCCACCATGCCCGGCTAATTTTTTATATATATATTTTTAGTTTTCCAGCTAATTTCTTTCAATTTTTTTAATAGAGACGGGGTCTCGCTCTTGCTCTGGCTGGTCTCGAACTCCTGAGCTCAAAGGATCCGCCCACCTTGGCCTCCCAGAGAGCTAAGATTACAGGCGTGAGCCACTGTGTCCAGCCATCGTTTATATTTTATAGATGCATAGTTGAGGCACAGAGAGATTAATCTGTCCCAAATCATATAGCTAGTAAGTCACAAAACTGGGATTCAAACTTTGGCAATCTGACTTCAGACTCTAAGGTTTTAATTAATTTATTTATTTTAGCTTTTAACCTCTTTCCTATATTATTTGGGTTTTCCAATTAGGAATATTGATGGAGGCCCTTGAATAATTTTGCTCATTTGAACACACCACTTCATCGCAGGTAGGAAGTACACCTTCTGAAATTGACAGATGGGAAGTACCTAATTGCCACGGTGAGCTTGAGCATAGAACAAGACAACAGGGCAAGTGGCAGAGATCTACGAGTTTCTGCAAGGTTTTGTCCAATGGTGGCTGATGACTGCGTAAATATCTAGTTTCTATCTCTAGAGTGCAGCTTTCCTTTGGAATTTGACATTTTTGTGCTCAGTTTCTGGCAGGTGAATCACCAATCATGTAAGTTGAGTTGTTCTGGTAATTTGCTTTAGTGACTGTTTACTAAGTGGGAAACCAGCTGCTTTGTCTTTGAGGGTAGGAGCATTCACACTCATTTTTATTTGGGAGACGTAGCAGGTAGCCACCAAGTATTTGAAGAAACGAATTGACTGACAAGTCATTTGTATAGCGAGTATTTCTACTAGAGCTCCCACTGGGATGGAAAGAAACTTACACTGGAACCCTAGTGAACAGCATTCACCATGAGACCGAATTCTGTGCAGTATAAGGGAGCCTCCATTTTGCGGTACACTTGAGGATTTAATTCCTGAAATGGCAAAACAGCATTATTCCGAAGCCAGCTCACAAGGTATAATTCTACATATAATGCAGTTGTCATTTTTTGATCTCTATATTACGTGCCAGGTAGTTAACAAATCTCTCTCTCATTCATGTCTCATAACAACTTCATGAGATGTGTGTTATTAGATCCATCGTATAAATATTAAAACCAAGATGCAGAGAGAGGTCACGCAGTTGAACTTGCACACAGTCAAACAACTTTTAAATGGTATTTGAAACAAGGTCTAGTAGACTCAAAATTCTAAGCTCATTCCACTGTTCTCTAGCATCTCCTATCAGCCCTCGATTAAAGATCAAAGGGCTGATGTCCACTGGAGAAGAAATTCTGGCTTTCATGGAGATAGTGGAGTTGGGAAGGCCGCCAGTATACACCTGGATTAGAACAACGTGAGACGAGGAAAAAAATGAGTGTATTCTTTTATAGGGTAGCCACAAAAGAGAAGCTCTCAAATTCCTTGGAATGTGTGAATAGCTATCAGAAACACAAAGGCAGGATGGGAAGGAAGGTCTTGATAGAACAAGGTGGTAGGAGTCCCATCAAGAACTTTAGTACCAGATTTTGATCTAAGAAATGTAGTTTTCCCTGTTTGGGGCATGTTAATCATTTTGTACCTGTAGGAGGCGCTGACATATATCTTCACCACTGTATCTCAGAGCTGATATTCCAAATCTTATTTTTTTCTCTGTTACTTTTCATTTTCAAGGGGAAAAAAATCTATTTTAGGGTTCCTTTCTCCTTCCTTGCCAATACTAATGTCAATATTGCCGGAACAACTTTAGACATTAAGAAACATTGACTTAATACAATAATTTGATTTTGCTATTAAAATTACATGTAAATCTCTAGGCAAGTTCCCATCTTTTAATATTTACTTAAAATATTTACTTTCACTTGTATACATGGCACTTGGTAGGAATGCATTTAAGATGAGTGTTGATTTATTTGGTTTGTTCTTTAGTAGATAATGCCATCTGTACTGAAATGAGTGAGAAGGAGGTCGTTATATCAGCTAACCCTTCATCCTGAAGAATATATTGATGAGTAGGCTGTGCCTTGACATCATTTTCTGTACTTTAATAGAGTATGGTACCTGGATGTTTTCAAAATAAACAACTATTTGTAACTGTGATTTTAGATGCATCTCTAATGTAGCATTCAGGGAAAAAAAAAAACAAATCAGCAGACCGGTATTAACTGGAAAACCACTTTTGTGTTGTATTTCGATCCATTTAAGCTAAAGCTGATTAGCACTTTTTGAAAAGTGAATCTAAATCCTTGTGCTAATCAGGAGAAATTGAGATTGAGCCATGCTGTTACTGTAGAAAGCTGGAGAGAAGAATGGATGTAATGGCAAGTTTTTTGTTGCTGCTGCTGTTGTTGTATTCCTCATGTAGCATATAGCTCGTTTCCACAACCACCCCCTTCCCCAACAAACCACTCTTCTAAGTGCTTGTTTTAATAAAGCAACCCAGCAGGTGAATATTTAAGAATTAGTGGGATTCAGGTAGTTTAATTTCAGTGCAACAGACAAAATAGAAGAGAATTTGGGGGTCAGGGGGCTATTTCCAACATGCTGTTGAGGAAATTGTACAGACTGTTGCACATTCATGATGCAACCGTAATTCAAAGCGAGATGTGTTTGATGTGCATTTGCTGTGTGTGTTTACTGTAATCAGTGGCTGCTTATCCTTGGGTGGCATGAAGCTGACTGCCCACCTTCTACATTTGGCTCTGATGACTGCACTGAGGGATTGCATAGAGGAAAAACCACCTACCTTCACCACCTCTGATCGGATGCAAACTCCAATAGCTGGGAAGACTGGAAGTAGACTTGACTTGTTGCTGATTTCACTCTTTACCAAACGGTGACACCAAGGGGGCATTTGCTAATCCCTTTTCCCCTTCATTCTTCTCATTTTTCTTTGGGGGTTTTGGGGAATGTGAGACTCTTCCTTGTCTTCCTGCAGTCTAGGATGAAGCAGCAGATGCTAAAGAATGAGGTGGAGAAAGGAGAGGGAGGTATGATAATATTTAGTTTTCTTCTTTTTATGCTTAGACAGATATAAGGAATTTTCAGAGCGGGATCTTGTTTCAAGGACGTGGCCATTTTTCAATTAGAGTCACTTATTAACCTCTCCTTACACAAGCAGAATCTCTTGAATCTCTTTGAAGACACACAGAGAAAAGATTTCCTTCCTGCCTCCAACCCTCTCCAAATCTCCAAATGCCACTCAAGCTTGTTGAGAGGCTGAAAAGCTCACAGATGTGAAAGCAGAGGCAGATTTGCACCTTTCTGGCATGAAAACTTCGAAGTCTTCTTACAGAGAAACTACCCTGTGTAATTCCAAATTTTAAGTGTACATTCAAGTCTGACTGCAGTTTACCTGTTAACGCTGTTAGGGTGATGTCTGGCCTAGGCTCCAGCTGATCTGTGGTCTCTGAAAAGACAGCCACACAAAGCTGCCGGCATAGTTTCCTACCCTGCCAAGAGGCCTCTCCAGGGGCACTCCATTGCAACCATTGCTTTGCTGGTACTCTTTGCTGAGGATAGTTCTAGTCTGGGCTTCTCTGTTTGCCTGCTATGACGTTAATGAGGGAACTTAGAAAGCCAGACAAGTGATACCCATAGCTATGCCTTTGGGAGAGAGCTTGAATGGACTCAAGAGTTAGTCCTAACCTTTCAGAATTACCAATGGGCATTTCAAAAATGCAACTGATTTCGATGAGCTTTTATTGTTGCTCTCACCGGCAGCACTGTTTGGGGCAATAAGGATAAGCCTTGCCCAGTGAAGGGCAGTTCCTGAAATTACTTGGAAATGGGTTGTAATCCAATGAATTGCAGCACAGACGGCAAAAAGAAGTTTTAAAGGGAAGTAAAGTTGACCAGGAGATGATGCTGAACAAACGGAACCTTAGAAGTTGATTCCCCCCACCTCCACCCAAATGCTAGGCACCCAGGACCACCTTAAAATGTTCTAGTACTTAAAAGAAAAATTCAGATCACATCAATGGACCCTCTAACTATTGGTGATGGAAGAAAAGACATATACCTCTGGGGTGGGTTAAACCCTTCACTGAAGATTGAGTATGCTGTAGTATTCTGTCTTAATTCTTAACTTACTCTCTTTCATTCTTTTTTTTTATTTTATTTTTCTTGTTTTTGAGATAGAGTCTCTCTCTGTTGTCCAGGCTACCGTGCAGTGGTGTCATCATAGCTCACAGCAACCTCTAAGTCCTGCCTCAACCTTCCAAGTAGCTGGGACTACAGGTGTGCACCATCACACCCAGCTAATTTTTCTTATTTTTTTTTTGTAGAGATGGGGTTTTGCGCTTGCTGAGGCTGGTCTCAAACTCCTGGCCTCAAGCAGTCCTCTCACCTGGGCCTCCCAGAGTGCTAGGATTATAGGTGTGAGCCACCCCGCCCAGCTCTTTCATTTTTTTTCTAGTCCTTGATATTACAAGGGCTTAGGCCTTTCTTTCTCCCAGAAGACAACTTCTCTTTGAACAAAAGTACAATGCCATATCATATTTTTATACCCAGAACACCTAAAAGAGTAACAGGCACCAAGGACTGATTTAATGATGTCCCTGCTTTGGAGAAAACAAGTTGACTTTGGGCACCTCAAAAGCTTAATAGTAATGATCCATGTTCCACCCTGGAAATTTTACTAGGACTAATTGGGAATTGGTAGAACTGAGTTTGAGAGTGAGGAGAAGAGGAGTCTTAATGGCAGTAACATTAACAGACTATAGGAAATTAAAGCAGGCTGCTAGATCCCCCCACCCCCAACAAACCAAACAACCTGCCACTTACCATTTAAAATAAACTAAGTAGCTATAAAAATCCAGCTCAGTTGGTTTTGTCTGGTTACAGTTTCCTTAACCAGCTTTAGTTTAGTTTTGTTTTTTTTTTTTTTAAAACAAAGCTGAAAAACTGCTAGTTTTGAAGCCTTCAGTCTTGATGTAAGTGTTAAATAGCAGAAAATTCTCATTAGACGTACCACCGCTTGACTTCTTAGTAGTATTTCATCAGAATAATGTTTGTAGAAACTACTTTACGCCAGGATAGTCCTGGGGGATCTCTGGGAGAAGGTATGTATTTTGTTACGTGCAGCAGCAGCTGTAGTTTGGGAGGAGCAAAGGGCGTGGGTTTTGTGGTTTCTTTCTTTCTTTTCAGGGTAGCTCATCAACCACAAAATCACTGCCAACCCTCAGAAGAGGGAAGAAACACTGGCCAACCTACGTTTTCTTTTCTTTTTACGGACAAACAGTGACTTGGGTTTTTAGAGACCAGCCAGCTTAGTTGTGTTTGGAGTTTCCCAATATAGTCTTTGCAAAAATGTGGGTTGGTGTCTACATTGCTGCAAACCAATCATCTGCATTACAGTTGGCCTCAGTCCTGGAACACAGAAGTGCTTCGCTCGACCCGTTGACTCAAGTTGCCTAACTTCTGTGTCACCGTGAAGAACCAACACCCCTCGCCAGCCCATGAGGTTGTGAGACAGTGAGATTAAATTGAGTGGTGAATGCTAGCCAGCCCTTTGTTAAAAAACAAGAGTCACTCATCCATTCATTCCTTCAGCTAGTATTAATATTTACGGAGCCCCCAAAAGGAGCAAAGCATTGCTCCAGGAGCTGTGGAGACAGTAATAAACCAGATCCCTACTTCCAGACATTTTTTCGGAAATGCCAGGAGTAAGTATTGTAGGCTTTGCAGGCCTTACCGTTTCTGTTGCAACGATTCAACTCTGCCATTTTTTGTACAATAGCAGCCATAGCAACATAAAAAACAAATGTTGGTTTTCTGTTTAAAAAAAAAAACTTGATATATAAAAACAGGCCACACATGAACCATAGTTTACCACCACTAAAGTGGATCATAATTTGCCCTGTTCAAGCATTAATTCTGGTCATCTGCACTTGATTTCTACTAGGTAGCTGTATTTTATAAGGAAAATATGTTTCTAAACACCACACCTGATTCAAAACAAGAATAATCAAAATCGTTGAAAGCTTAGTTTCATAAGGTGAAAGAACCTAAAAAGTTAAAATGTCAAGAAAGCCAGCAAACAAAAAGATTCATAAGAGTCGAAACAAAGCAGTATGTATTTTAAAACGCTGACTCATTGGTTATTAATTATGGAATATATTTTTTGATCTTTAAACATTCACAAGAAAAATCATCTTCAGCTTTTAACAATTCGTCCATTCCTTTAATGCTATGAAGGCAACTGGAAAACCTGTCACTAACTTCAGAAATCTCCTAGCGTTTTTAAGAACACCTCATCCCATCATATATAAATTACTGCAAATTCCATAAATAATTAAAAGGGACAGTAATTTATACATTTGGTGAATTCAGCAAATTGGTCATTCAGCATGCTAACATTGGTGAATTGGCCATTCATTGATTTGGTAGCTTGGTTAAATTTTGGCAAATGAACCTAAAACTTATAAATATGCTCTAGGTACATGTTGTGACATAAAATGCTCTTTGCTATGTGCATGGGACCAACTTGCTAGTAGAGTGACATTAGTTATTTAGATTATAGAGGTTGTCAAAAATTCCTACATGGTAAGGGAATTTCATGCATGATTGTGTGTAGAGAATCTTTGCTTGTGGGGTTCAAAAACTAATTCAGTTCTGGGCTTATGAACAGTTTTCCCTTAACATTTTATTTATAAATTAACATAAATTTTCAAATATGTAGAAAAGTTGAAAGAATTGTCCAATGAACACCTTATATGGTCTACGGATTTTTGAATCACAAGTGGTAGGTCTTTTGCTTCTAAAGTGGCTAAAAGAATACCAACTCAATTTTTTTTTTAAGACCATAGTTTTTCAGGAGTGACCAGAGACTGATTTGAACAATTTCTTTTTTGTGTTTCTTTATAAAACCCATAAAAATACTCCTTATCTCTAGATTGTACATGCTCTCACTCTCACTTTCAAAGAGTTTTTTTGGGTTTTTTTGTTTTGTTTTCTTAAAAGGGGACAATCTTTTATCTATGAAGTTTCTTTAGTGTCATAAAATCACCATTACTAAGCCTTACAGTACCTAAACTCAACATCAAATTCTGGCTATGAACTGGTGTGGCTGAATATTGAAGTCTGTTCCTCAGCATGTTGCTAAGAAACAAAGGCCTAAGATGCCCTTTCAAATTGCTAAGGTATGTCTTTCCAGTATTCTAATTCCATTTAATTGCTGCATAACAAAAATTCAGCCTTTGTCTTCCACCTGCCAGTATAAAGTATCATGTGGATCTCAGGAAGAATTTACTAGCTGCAAAGTAAAATATCATCTTCCACACTGTAATTTCTTGAGTTCCTTTTCCTTCATGTGGAAAAGAATGATTGAAGGGGAAAAGAAATTGTTTGACATCTAACCACAGAAGGAAAAATTAGTCTCCTCAAACTTCTCCAGGCTCTATTTTTGTTTCATTTTATATTCTGTGTGCTTCTAGTCTGGTGAGGAATTTTGATGTGAAAGGAAGTTATTTCCCTTCAGAAGATTCGGTCACAATTTAATAGTCATCACATGTCTGTGAAAATGGAAGGGCTGGAAATATTTTCTACATCGTTTTTGGTAGTTGGCTACACTCTGTTTAATGCTACAACTTACCCATCATTGATTGCTTTGTTCATCATTGCTGCTTATGGGACGGTTCTATATTCTCATGCTATTGACCTATAGCTGTGTTACCTGCTTCGGCCAGTGAAATGTGAGCTCAAGTCACTTGTGCCACGTAGGAGGAAAAGCTTTCAGAGCCATTGAGTAGCTCCACCATTCTCTCTGTTCCTTCTGCCATGAAAGCAGTAATGTTCCCACAGGCAAGGTGCTCGATAGCCTGGGTCCCGTAGTGAAGGGACATACCTCAGCCAACTCTCCATGAACATGTTGGAAGCCTTTGAGATGCTGGAGTCTTTGTTACTGCAACAGAGCTTAGCCCAGGCTGAGTGGCATGCCACCCTTATCATACTGTAGTGCCTGTTCATAGTTCCCAGGTTCTAGAATGGAAACATTGAAAGATTGTAAGCCCAGACTTTGTGTGATTGTGGTAATAAGGGAGGGCATGGAGCCAGTCGCATTTAAAACAATGGATCTTTCTGTTTGCAGTGATTGGTTGCTTTAAAAATCCTCTTTCCCCTTCCTTGACTCTCTTCACATTGGCCCTTTGAGAGACTTTAAACCGAATCACAAGTGATTCAGCCATCCTTATGCCAGGACACCTAATTTCTAAAATACGGTTTGTATATTTGACGATAGATTATTTAATAGAAAGAAGGCTTCCTGAAGACGGGTTTGTTTTCAGTGATGTATCTCAAGTGCCTGGCACACAGCAGATGCCCACCAAATATTTGGCGAATGCATGTGCTGTGTTTATTTCCAATGGGTTTCCCCTTTGATTTGATATTAATGACGTATATAGTCAGAATAATCACATTCCTTAACAATATTTCTGTGCCTGTAATAGAAAATCTGATAAATTCATTTACACCACAGGTTAAATCACCAAATCATGGCCTCAGTTTTTTTTATAACCAAGGTGTCATCAATTAGTTGAAATACTGTCTTTGCCTCATTTTGGGGAAAAAAAATAAAACTTGTAGTTCAACAGAAAAAGTAGATGATGTACTAGTACCTTCCCAAAATTTGAAATTCTGCTTGACTTCAGTATTCCGATAACTAAATTGGCTCAGACAAGGAAACACATACCACCATATTGTATCATGGCCTTTCTGAGCTGTGACACTGATTTGGGGGGGCGGGGGGTGGAGGGGCTGCCGTATTTCCAGAGACTCAGCCCATTCACTCATTTCCTCTGCTTTGTCATCATTAGGCTGGATTTAAGTAGCATTACTGTAAAATTTCCCACTGAGAAATTTGAACATGAAGTGGTTTTCTGATCCCTTTAAAATAAAATGGTTAAAAATAGACCTTGTGGGAACAGTTTTCTACTTCAAGAACAAAATCCTGCAAAAATGTTTTAATGCAGATTTGAGACCTAATTATTTTTTCTCACCTTGGCTTGGCTGTAGTTGTGCTACGGTGGGAACAAGTCTCAGTTTTATGGGAGCTAGCCAGCAAGCACTCTCTACTTCCCCTCGAGGTCTAGTATTCAGTTGGCCATGACTTGTGCTTTCCTCATCCTCCTCAGGGCTTTTCTTGGGGCAGTGGGTCCAACTATGAAGCCCTACATCTGGTTTCTCATTAATTCAGTGACCTTCCCTCAGGAGGCAAGGGAAGGCTCCACCGTTTCAGCTACACTGGCCTCTGGTTATTGCAAACATCTAAGTCAGTGCTGGACAAAGGTGAACCTACTACAAGGAGAACAGCATGCAAAAGAGACTCTGTCATTAAGATACAGGATCTTCGAGATACTCGGTCATTAGGGCTGGTTAAATCGAGCCTCTGTGACATGCCCAGAGTCTTGGTTAGCTTTGAGGATCATTCAGGGACTCTATATATTAAAAAGTACATTCCTGGCTCTTATTTTAATGTCATCTTCTTTCCCACAGCCTCGGTGCTCAAATGTCTATAAATGTTTACTTGTGTCATTTCTTTACAATTTTGTTGTTGTTTATCATTGTAGTTCTAGTACCTTAGAAAAAAGCCTCAGACTTAATTCATGTTCAATAAATCTTGTTAAATGAAAAATGAATGACAAACAAATCAGTCTCCAGTGATTACTAATTAGCAGTTTAATTTTGTGTTGGTCTTCAATACTTCACTGTCTGTTAGGTACCTTATCCTGAAAAAAGAGAGAAAAGTCCATGGGTTAAGATCTTTTGCAATTAGAAGCTATGCCATGTCTCACATCTCCCATTTTATTATTATTATTTTTTACCCTGTGTCTTTCTAGCAGGTAGAAAATTCTCTTTAGGAAATAGAAAATAACCCAAACTCTATTTTATCGACAAGGAATGGAATGCATTTCTAAAAGCTCACGTTGGACCACATGTGTGTAGCATTTAAAAAGCAGTTTTATCAGAATCCATCCCTAGTCTCTGGGTCTGGTGTCTAGTAGTTTTAAAATAAATTTGAGTGTTTCTGAAATGAATTGCTCCATGCTTCTGTCTGTTTCTGTTGCCAAGTTCTCAATTATTGTGTGCTTTTTTGCGTACTTTCCTTCCAACACGTGCTCCTCCTTCCTGTCTCTAAATCCTATCATTCTTTAAAATTCATTTCAAGTGTCATTTCCTCTGGATATACACCTTGTGAATTAGATACTTCTCTATCTCAGTGCACCCTGAGTCACTCTGAGTACACTTCCAGCATACAGTATTTATCACTGTTTATTGTTGCTGTTTGATTAATGGTTAGATGATTAGACTCTTAGCACCTCTAGGCCAAGGCCTGAATATTATTCATCTCTGCATGGTGGGCATCTCTTGTAGTTCCTAGCACCAGTAGGTGCTGAGAATATTTGTTGCAGGAACTCACTTGTTTTCTTTATGTTCTAAAGAAAGCTTCAGCTAGGCTTTTAGTCTTTAGCATTTCTTTTTTCACTAGCCAATTGCCTTCTTCACTGCCTGGAAGGTTCAAAGTTAGAACCTGGTTCTACCCACTGCAGCAGTGCCCACGGCCACTGCCCACAGCTTGCTTGGGAAGAAGGGCCAGATGGATGTTTGCTGAGCTGGAAACCTGGAATCCTGGGTTCTGATTTGTGTCTTCTCAGTTTTTCATTATGTTTTTCCCTGTCCTTTTTTCTCCTCTTACCCCCCAAAGGTGGGACTTGGCAACCGATGATTTTGCTCACTTAGAAACTCGTGAACAAATGGAAATCTAGCAAATAGAAGAGTCACCCTGACACATTTCTAGAATGCAGTGGGAGCATTACCTAAAAGAGTTTTGCATGTGGAATTAACAATCAGGGCTCTGAAATCACAGCTGTTGTTTTAGAAACGAGGCTGGACAGGGCAGACACTGAGGCTTCTTTCCCCATACCCATAGCTCTGGCTCATTATCTTAAGCAGGTGATTCCCAGCCATAAGACCAAAGTATAGAGAAGGGTACCACCATTTTTGATATCTCATTCATAGAAAACCTGACCATCTTAACAATATTTTGTTCCCTCAAGCTGCAATTTAAAATCTTTTCTTTTTGCATCCTGCATATGTCGAAAGGAGAATATCTAGCTAATACTTCAGTAGGATCCCCTAATGGACAGCTGGGAAGAAGGAATTCAGGAAGTAAAACAGTGCAAAAGACTGGGCCATGTTTAAAATGCAGACACCTGTATCTGCGATTTGACATTAAAGAAGATGGAAAAGGAACGTATTTACTAGTTTCTGGTGTCATCAGTATTGGAATCCATTTGGATGAGACACTTTCTGAAGTTCATATGGTCTCTTGTAGCATGCTGCCTACATTTTTACAGGCACATGAGTCAAAGAGCAGATCAGTTGGGAGGACCATATAGCTCATGAGCTAATTACTCAGGATAATTGGGGGAAAATATAGTGGTAAAAGCATTAACAAAACTTAATTGTCATACAAACCTGACAATATGTATCTATTTATAATCATGCATCATAGGCCAGGCGCAGTGGCTCACACCTGTAATCCCAGCACTTTGGGAGGCCAAAGCAGGAGGATTGCTTGAGGCCAGGAGTTTGAGACCAGCCTGGGTAACATAGTGAGATCCTGTCTCTACAAAAAATTTAAAAATTAGCCAGGTACAGTGGCCCCATGCCTGTAGTCCCAGCTACTCGGGAGGCTGAAGTGGGAGGATCACTTGAGCCCAGGAGTTCAAGGTTGCTGTGAGCTGTGATTATACCACTGGGCTATGTCACACCAGCCTGAGTGTCACAGTGGGAACTTGTCTCTAAAAAATAAACATGCAGTCATGTAATCATGCATTATGACATAAGCTACCAAAGCCTTTTTGTACCTCTCTTCATTTCTATGTTAAAAAGAAAGGATTATTTAAAATTTAGGAATTTGCCAGCTGTGGTGGTACATGCTTGTAGACCCAGCTACTTGGCAGGATTGAAGTAGAAGGGTCACTTGAGCCCAGGAATTCTGGGCTGCAGTGTGCTATGTCTGTAGGATATCTGCACTAAGTTTAGCATTGATTATGGTGATCTCTTGGGAGTGGGGGATGACTAGGTTGCCTAAGCAGGGTTGAACCAGGCTAGGTTGGAAACAGGTCAAAATTCCCATGCTGATAGGTAGTGGGATTGTACCTATGTACTCCAGCCTGGACAACATAGCAAGACTTTATCTCTTAAAAAAAAAAAAAAAAAAAAAAGCAGAAATTAAAAATAAAATTTAGGAATTTCTTTTTCTTAGAACAAGGTGGATTGACCCATTATACTCAAATGTATTCATGTACTGATTTACACTTAAGCTAATGTTGAGGTTAATAAGGGTGAAGAAGATTGAAGTATCTTGAGCAAAGGAGATACCTAAGAAATTCACATAGGTCTCCTTCTAACCTAACATTTACCACATTACCTGTGTTTCTAGATGGAGGAAGATAGTCATGGTACGTTATGTTTTGGTGGCATTTTAAACAAACTAACAAACCAGAAATGCAAAGCAGAAATACCAAATGAATCTCTTATGAGTATTAATAAACCATTTTTATTTATGTGAATGTTGAAATTCACCTCAATCCTATCATGTCTTTAGATGCCACTTCAGTTCTCTTCTTAAAAGTGAAAGATTGGTCAATATTGGTATTAACCACTCTTGCTAATTTTCTCCAGTTCCTCAGCCCCTCCCAATTTCAGTGGAAATCGTACTTTTATTGTCAGAAAGAGTTTTGCATTTATAGATTACCCTTTTAGGGAATTATTTTGAACTGACCAACCCAAGTATTTACTGTAAGAATTCTTAGTCTGTTTGGACTGCTATAACAAAATACAATAAACTGAATGGATAACAACAGAAATTTATTTTTCATAGTTCTGGAGACTGGAAGTCTGAGATCTGGGTGCAGCATGGTCAGATTCTGGTGAGGGCTTTCTTCCAGGTTGCAAACTATGGGCTTCTCATAGTATTTTCACATGGCTGAGAGATTGTAGGATCTTTCTGGGCTCTCTTTCATATAAAAGGGGGGTTTCATCATCATGACCTAATCACCTCCCCAAAGCCCTACCTCCGCATATTAAGAGGGGACATAAACATTCAGACCATAGCAAATTCTAAAACCCTTTCTCTTTAACTTCTCTCTAATCCTTGCACAAAATTCAGAACCTATTGTGTAAAATCCCACCTTGACTTGCTCAACCCTAAACTGGACATACATTTCCTTTTAGTTGTTTTTTTTTTTTTTTTTTCTCCACCTCAATATTTGATTTATGTGTTGGGAGATCTTAGAAATTGAATAGAAGAATTTATATTATAGAAATAAGACACCAAAACACATTATACAATATTACCATTTCTTTCTTTTCCATTTTGTGAATAATAAAAATAGTAATTTATCTTTTGAATTTATATTTGAATAAGATACAAATAACAAAAAAAAAATCAGCTTTTCTTTTAATGCTGCACAATTAACAGCTAGCCAAACATGTCATGGGAAACATTAAGATCCACCCTCCATATTTTTAGGTAACACATGTGCATTGAGATACTCTTCATTTTGTAAATTAGGTAATCCCCCTGACATTTGATAGTGTTGTTCTTAGTTCTTATCTGTAGCTATACAGTCATTGAGCTGGATAAAATGTTGCAGTATAGCAATTAAACACATCCTATCTTTTTTTTTTTTTAATCCACAAGTTCAGTAAATTACAACTTGATTGTCTGAGTAAACAATGTTACCTGCTGTGGCTGCTTTGTTGTAGAACAGAGTTCTGCATGTAAATTAACAGCAGTTAGTAATTCCCGGTATGACAGAGTATACTTTTCCCATAACTTAAACTTCCCTTCTCCCACCCCAGGAAAACAGACCAAGACAAAAAGCGTTGCCATCTTATCTTTTCTCTAATTCCTGGGCCCCAGGAAACTATGCCGACCCCAGGCCTTCCCTAGGGGATACTATGGAAGCACTGTTAGAAAACAAGCCTGAGCTAGCTTGATCACCCCTCTGCTCTCACAAATGCATTTAGCAGTCCTTCACCAAAGCACACACAACCTAACCTGACAATGCCTACTCATTTTCTCATTAGGGGATAGGAATATGTGTGGACCAAAGCCCGCAGAGCCATTCTTGCATCAGAGTAACCTCTGGTATTTCAGTGAGGCTCCGCTCTTGTATACCGCATATGGTTCACTTCAGATAATTTAACACCCAAGAAAATCTGCCTTGAATAAATTAGAATATATTTGCAAATTAATTGGTTAATTAGATTTTAGACATCTCTGAGGGACTGAGATGAAACAGATGTGTGCAAAAGCCCCTCGCAGAGGTGGGGCTGAGGGCTTCATACAGAGCTTTCTGAAGGAAGAGTTCTTCTCTCACTTGATCCTATCGTTGATGTCAGAATAGTTCAGTATATGCGTCTGTGCATAAAGCAATAGAACTGGACATGGTCAGAAGGTACCATACTTTCCAAATAATTGCACTGCAAACTAATCAAAGTGCTATTAGGGTTGATTCTTTCTTGATTATGTCGGAAAACCATATGAGGATCCAGTTAAAACTAAAGAAGGACAGATCAAGGAATGCTTTTAAATACTTGTGTAAGACACAGGCAGTGCGTACGAAAGTTCCACAGAAAAGCCAAAGCTGGAGCTCAGGCCTTGGAGTTAAAGATCAGCCCTTTTTACTTTTTGTTTGTTTGTTTGTTTCAGTTAGCTCAGGTAGAGATTTGCCCTTTTAATTTTTTTTTTTTCCTATTGCTTTATCCTTCTGTAGAATGGAAAACTCAGTTGAGTTTAAATGCTGTTTATAATACTAAAGTGATTTTTCTAATTGGATCATTAACGTAGATTCCTTTTTTTTTTTTTCCTTCATTCATTTTTTTCACAAGGCATTTATGGTGTACCCACTGGGTCCTGATACGGATGCAGGACACTAGGTGGAATGACACAGTGTCTGCTCTCAGGGGGCTCCCAATCTCTTTATTCTTTGTGGAATGGTAAAAATTGGTATTTCCTGATGCTTGCAGTGGGAAGAGGCTGCCTACTCTGGAGCAAATTGCATGGCATTAAAATAAATGTGGCGCTAAGGACCAATTATGAATGAGCCACGTGTCTACAATTAAGAATTCTCTGTTAGCAGAGCCACTCTATGGTAAACAGTAGAGACTGTCCGACAGTTGGCTTGAATTCGGAAACAAACGGTACATCCAAAATCAACATCGGATCCCTGCTTCCTCTTTCTACTGATTTTCAGCTCTCAGAGGATCACCTTCGAGTACCCTGTGCCTAGAAAAGTCCCTTGCAAATAACAGACTGACAGCAAATGTTGAAGGGGAGCAGATGCTCAGAAATAACAGTTCTCAGATACTTGAATAAAAGAGATCCGCACCTCGAAAATCTGAAGGGAAAGTTCGGGGTGAGTGTTCCTGCCACTGTGCGTCCCATTTTACGCTGAGATTTGAGAGATCTATCATCATCACATTTAATTGCTTCAGTTTTAGTTTTGCTTATGTGTTAAGAAAAATGAGCCATCACGGAAATAATTGATGAACGGTTTGGTCATCTTTAGATGAAGCATTTTTCATTTTTCTAAATCTGACTTTTTAAAAGTAAGGACCAAAGCCTCAAAAGTACAGAAATGACATTCTCATTTGAAATCAGTAGTGCTTCAAGCTTGCAGTAGGGGTAGCAACATCGCCCCATTGTTTTCTTGCTTTATCTGTCATGGTAAAATGAGGAATTTTTTTTTTTTCCTCTAAATCTGAAAAAGTAATTCATGGTCTAAAGGACTATTACGTTTGATTTGATTTCCTTAGAACTACATTATTAAAAGCACTACTTACCTGGTATAACCTTATTTCAAGGAGAAATATATATTTAATGTGAGGGACAATGAATATTTATGGCCGAAGAATTTAAACTCCACCCTACCTTTCCGAAAAGGATACATTAAAATGTAGCTTAATTAAATAGGATTATTTTAAAATCAGCAACTTATATGCTGGTCATTTTTATGTTTGACATTATCATGTAGATACTATGAAATGAAATGTTATGTTGAAGATGGGCTTTGTTCCTGCTATGTCGCCCTTCAGTAAGAGCCAGTATTGTCAGAAAAATAAAAGGAAATTTGCTAAGTTTGTTTTATTTGAATTTTCAGGCACGGTTTATGATGAGGAGGTAGATGTTTTGGAGGATTTCAAAAGTTTCTGGTAATTGACTTTATCATACAGTTGAGACCAGAACATTCGTGTGCATCCTGTGCTCAGGGAGGTGAGCTGCCCACCAGCCCCTTAGCCAGCTCTGACTCGAAGCTCAGCTTACAGCTTCTCTTTCCAATCCTCTGGGCTTAAGAAAGAAGTCACTATGGGCAAGACTGAGCTTCATCACCTATTGGAATTTCTGCCCCAATATTATAGATTGGCAAATTGGGTTTCTTTCATTAAATTCTTACCCATTCTGGATGTGGAGGCAGGCTTGGGCAGGTCCCTCGAGGTTCCCAGAGGAGGCCCTGAGTCTGCAGAGGAGCCTCGCCCACCAGAACGGGGCAGACACTCGGAGTGGGGCTGTGGGTGCTGGCAGGAAGTCCAGCCTTCCAGGCAGAACACACACAGCCGGGAACACAGAGTTGTATAAAAAGTGAGATTTTTGGCAGGCATTTGGCTCTGGGGAGGTCCTGAGAGCCCCAGGGCAGGTGGGTGGAAGACATCCACCAGGTGGCCCACGGAGAGGGCCTGGCTACTCATCATCGGTGTTAGTGCAGTCTGGCAGCGAGTGTCAGGCCCTGCTTCTGGGGCTGGGATTTTGGCAGGGCTGCAAATTTTGTTCTGAGACATATTTTCATTGTAACATACCACTGGGCAGTGAGAGTGTGAGGAAGGCTATATAGAGCCTCTTCCTACCCCTGTTACAGCTAGAAGAAGCTGCCCAAAGGAGCAGCTGTACGGCTTAAATGATTGCCAACACCATACCTAAAAAATTGTGGCCTGGGGCATGTGATGATGTGCTGGTGGCTTCTGCTTAGATCCCATGCTGCCCCAAAAGCTAGGTGTGGTGACCAGTCCCAACTAAGCCAAAGGGACTGAGTGGCTCCCCAGAGGGGAATAGATGTGGGAAAGGAAAGTGGCAATTATCTAAGGTAGGAGGCCCCAGGGATGCCACCTGTGGAAGGTTGCACTGAAATCTGCCTCAGGCTCCCTTCAGGAGGTCGTTCACCCTGGTATATGGATCATCTGCCTGGAGAAAAGTGTGGGCAGAGATGCTGGTGGTTAGTAGTGGTCCCTGGAGCCAAGTTCCTGAGCCTGAAATATGAAGTAAGGACTTGGTGTCTGTCTCTAGTTATAAGAAGCTGAGACAAGTGATTAAAAGGCCTGATTGTTTTAGTCGTGTGTTCAGTCCCTCAGTATTGAATGTAAGTTTCTCAGGGCATGTCTTTCAGAGGTAGACTGTTTGTAGCACCATGGGTTGGATTAAACTTGCAGATTAGGTGTTCATGTGTTTCACCAAGGGGCTTTGCAGACTACAGGCATAGGGGACCAGCAAGCTTATACGCTGTAGAGTGAAAATGGTGTTACTCATACAAATTGGCCGTTACTGGGTTGGTTGGTTGGTTGGTATGTTTATGTTCAGAAGCACATACATCCTCCCAGTTGACAAGAGAGCCTTTTAAAGAATAAAAGCAAAGAGAAAAAGAAGAAGAAGATGTGTTTAGGGGAAATGGGTAGGTCTGAAGCAGTCAAAGTCTCTTTGAAGATTGGTAGGAAGTTATCAAGGCTTTCAACTCCTAGTCTCCACTCCAGCCAGATGTTTGGTGACTGAAAATCATTTTCACATGACCATTTGTTGTTTGGTGGAGTGTTTGGAATGAGCTAGTTAATCCGAGTCCAATTCATAATGGGCAGGTAGCCAATTCACACAAACCACCTTGAGAATCCACACTAATTGACTGGTCTCCATGGAGCAGCCCAAAATTGAATTACCCGTGGAGATGGACTTTTCCTTCCACCCACCCTTCCTTTCAACTCTCCTCTCCACTGCCACCACTACCTCCAGCAGGAGTGATTTTGCATTTAAATGGCATGATTTTTTTTTCCCACCAATCTTCCTGGGGGACTATAAATTTTCTCAAGCTTTCTTTTTAAAAGAAGGAGTGGATTACATGTAAGGAAAATAAACTGAATGTCCTTGGGACATTTTCAGGGTCATTGATATTTTCAAAGTTGGTTTTATTGCCAAAGGTACTAAGAAGGGAAGCTATCTGTGAATAGAGCAAAATGCACTTCATTTTTTAAGAAGGCCAGGGACACAAATTCCTAGACAAAGATTCATACAGCCTGGAAATAGTTTCAGAAACATCTACCGGCTCACAAGAACTTCCACCAGCTCACAGAATCATCTCCAAGAATGGCTAATCATGTACTACTGGGAGATACCCAAAAAAGGATAAAATTTTGGATTTTTGTAACTTTGGTTGATAGTTGGTTCCAGAATAAATAATGACACTTTGCACCTGTACAGTTCTGTGCCATCCCCACCGTCCCTGAGCTCGGTTGATTCTCTGAGCATTTCTAAGGGGTAGGAGGGATTGAAAGCGTTTGCTCCCTTTTATAAGCAACCCGTTCAGGCTGCCAGCCGGGCAGACGGCGGCACCCTGCAGCAGTTACGTTGGCGCTCTGGAGCTGCGCTGAATCCTGGCTCTGCTCCCCACCAACTGTGTCACCTAAGGCAGCCACTTCGCTTCTCTGTGCCTCCGGCTTTATCAGTTATCCTAGAGATGAAGTCTCTGCTTAATTAAAAAGTGTATTTTATAATTTAACATTTTTGATGTTTTCCTTTTTTTAAGGGTTTACTGTTTTGTACATTTGGAATTTACGTAAGGAAGGGAAACCTCCTTGCAATGATAAGCTATAGTACCCTCTTCCTTTACTCATAATACCCACTCCCTCCTCCCAAATTAAAGCAATATAACTCAGTGTAAACATGCTTCAGCCCAAATGCATTTCTAGACACTCAATGTATGCAGACACCTGGTTATTTACACGATTTATACGATTAGCGCCATCATCTCTGGATAGGATGAATATCAAATACAAACAAGTGAGCTTTGCCATGAGTCCTGGCAGTCAGAAATAAATAATCTTACCCATAACTACATTTGTCTGTAGGATGCGGTAGGTAGGGAACAATGGGTGTGAAATTCCCCAGGCCTCTGGGTTCCAAGAAGGATGAGGAAGTAGAGAAAGTTCTTACAAAGCATAAGACAAGAGGAAGTCATTGCTAAGCAGGTCCACGTGATGTTTTTCTTGCTCTGTAATCAAAGGCCTAGATACCACTGAAGGGAAGATGATCAGATAGGCTCCTCTAATTGAAGAGGGGCTCCTCTGGGTAAGGGCAGTTTGATTCTAGTGTCCTGGCCTCCATGTGAAGTCCAATAAATAGGAAGTGAAATATATAAGGGATTCCAACAGAATCAACAAATGTTTGCATGGGGTCGGCCAGCTCATCTCTGGCCACTTTTTCTGGCCCTGAGATGTTCCTTTGGGCTTCTGTGATGGTGTTTCTTTTTTTTTTTTTTTTCTTTTGCAGATAAATGATTACTAGAGATAGGAACTCCATAAAAGAAATCCCAGCTTCTACTTTTTAAAAAAGTCTGTGTATCTTTGGAGAAGAGAAAGGAAAGTGAAAGAGTATCTAGACTGCCCTTAAGAAAGCTTGGAAGGCTTAGTGACCATGCTCTGTCCTCTAGGGTTTCTTATACATGTACATAAATCACTGGATAACATCAGGGATACTTTTAATTTAGGGAGAAAGAAAAGTATATAAACCTGTTCCTTGTCTGGGAAAGAGTTCAATCTTTTAATTTTTTTTTTTTTCTGATTTGTATGGTTTTGTTGTTGGTTTGAAACATGCACTTTAAGGATTTTTTTAACTTTTTTTTTTTTTTTCCCGCTGGAATCCATTTCTCAGCATGGCTCCTTTCCCTCTTGAGAGGATGGAGTAGGTATGGAATTATCTTGTGAATATGTCAATGTGGTAAATTCCTATGCAACTTGTTGCCAGTGGAACAGGCTGGAATAAATTATAGCGGGCGACAGGTTAACTGGCAGCAGAAACCTTTTCTGCAACATGTAAAACAACTTCATCTTTTGGAAAATTGGATCCAGGTAGTAGAGGCTGGCAGTGATTTATGCTGACTGGGCCTAGGGCTCCTTATATGCATATATGAAATACCGCTGGGTTCTACGGGGCTTCTTAAAGAACTACACCAGCTCTGCTCCTTCAACCTTCTTCCTGAGCCCGAGTTGCTGACATGTCTGAAGTGCCTGCAGGAGGAAGGAGCCAGGATAGGCAGCCATCTGGAGCCGGGAAGAGTAAGCTCAGGGTGAGCATCTGCTTGAAACTTTCTGGAGATACCTAGCACACTGATTTACTGTCCTTTGGGGAGACTGTGTCCAGAACCCAGACTCACGAGGAAGCTGGCACCTGGCAAGGTTAGGGGTACATAATTGTGCCTGATTATCAGGACATATGATAAGTCTCTCTACTCTTATACTTGATGCCAAATTATAGATTTCTTATTTGGGCCACATCAGTTTTTTCTGCCCCCCTAAAACAAAACACAGAAATGCCAAAAAACAAACAACAAAAAAAAAACCGCCTAGACTTAGTATAGTTATACTTTAAAATATACAGACTAATATTGAAATAAACTGATGCTTCTGAGAATGTAGAAGTTAAGAGCATGCACTTTGGAGTCAGACCACTGGGGTTCCGATCTGGGCTCTGCTATATAGTGGCTGTGTGTCTGGGGCAAGTCACTTAACCTCTCTGTGCCTTTGTTTCCTCCTCTGTAAAAGGAGGATAATAGTAATAGTACTTACCTTTTAGGGTTATTTTGAAAAGTAAATGAAGTTTATATATGTAAAGAATTGAAAATAGCATCTGAAAAATTAAGTACCATATAATTTTGTGGTTTTTTTTTCCCCTGGAATGTGCATCAAAGCCAGGGACACCCACTGTCCTGTCAGACGAATGCCTTGCCTTCCTTCCTCTGCTGCCACCTTCACCACCCCCACCCAGACTGGCTTTGTTTCCATCGTCCCTCGAGTGTGTCAAGAATGTTCTGGCTTGGGGCTCTGCACACATGGTTTCCACTTCCCGATGTGTTCTCTCCAGCCCTCAGTTTCAGTGTTGCTTCTTCAGAGAGAGCTTCCCTGACCATCCGATCCTCACTCAGATGCCGCTTCCCACCCGTAGTAATTACAATGCCGTCCTGTTCTTTAGGTCCCTACCACGTTACCACACGTGAGTTATGTTCGCAAGTCTTCCGTGTTCACCGTGCCACAGTGGATGGTGTGCGTGGAGCACGCCCCTTCCTGTCTGATTGCACGCTGTAGATCTCGAGTCCAATTCCAGCCGTGCCAGGATGGGGTGGGCACTCAGTGAACGTCGGTCCCAAGTGAGAATGATAATCCCACTAGTATCCACTCCCTTTTATTTATTTTGTAATAGGAATGAACGAATGAGAAGTCAGGGAAATAATCGCATGCCTCTTTTGGAGATGAGGTGCATCCTCACCCTCTGCATTTTGTATCTCTTTAACTCTTTGGATTGGAGGAAGAAGCAAAGCCTATTCTCGTTTCTGGTGGGCCAGTACAGTGGGGACACTTGCCATGTGGATGTGCCCCATCTACTGGTTGAATCAGGAGGCTGCATTCATAATGGATTGCAATGCCCTGTGCAATTAATGCTGTCCATTCAGACTCTTTAAAAGCAGCTGAGACTGTGCTAGGGTTTGTATCATACTTTATCATCCTGCTGGCAGCAAAATGAACCATGAAGCATGGTTTGCTTACAGAGCACACACTTGGGCATCTCTGGTGTCTAAAGTTCCATCAACATTGCACAGATTCTATTGTGTGAGCTTTGCAAATTTGAAGCTACAGAGTTTCACACTAGGGGTTAAAATCTACAGTTTAACATCAGTGTTCACTGTTTAGCTGTCTCCTGTGTACTTTATGTTGACCAAATTTGTAGCATTTAGTGAATAGCTTTGGTCTACCCTTACCTTAGGGATCATGAGTTCTTAAGATAAAAACTTCAGGGAGCAAATGGAACGTTCCTATTCTCCTTTCATCCAAAAATCAGGACTTAAATTGCCTGTAAGTCTCAATAAGTAAATTGGAGAAGATGGAATTCATCAGTTTGCTTAGAGAAATATATTTTAAAATGACAAACTAGCCCTTTGTTGACAAATGTTTTATGTCTTAGCTTCCATGTCTGAACACCTTGGGTAAATTATGAATTAGCTTGTGAGCAGACTTAGCAAAGGATGACCTGCAGGGTCTCTCAGCCAAGGGCTAAGTGGATCTCGCTTCTGACACTCTTCTGCTCTTTTGCTGTTGTGTTGGGGTGTAGATGTCTGTGGTCTCATTGTCAGGGCTGGAAGGTATGTTTCCATGAGGACTCAGCAAAGGAAATAGTTCAGGTGGGTATAGGGAGACCAGGCTGTTTGGAAAGAAGCTCAAAATGTTCTGTGTCAAGTTTGGGTAATTTTAAAGCCACATAAAATATTTCATATGAATGTTAAATCATTAGTCCTTGTTGGTAAGACAGCTACTTCCAGCATGTTTTTCCTCATCTGAGATGAGTTTGTTGTTTCTGACTCCAGCCACTTTACCTATACACCAGGGGTTGCTAGCTTGTGTGCCTACAGGGGCCAAGTAAGTGACATAATAGATGAGTCAAGCCAGCTCAGCTTCTGCCAATTTGCCATGAGGGAGTGC
>RJWJ010006762.1:0-60806 GCA_004363605.1 Indri indri | reverse complement strand
TCTCCACTAAAAATAGAAAGAAATTAGCTGGACAACTAAAAACATATAGAAAAAATTAGCCAGGCATGGTGGTGCATGCCTGTAGTCCCAGCTATTCGGGAGGCTGAGGCAGAAGGATTGCTTGAGCCCCGGAGTTTGAGGTTGCTGTGAGTGAGGCTGACCCCATGGCACTCTAGTCCAGGCAAGAGAGTGAGACTCTGTCTCAAGGAAAAAAAAAAAAAGAAAAGAAAAGGACAATCTGCATCTCCATTACATGCGAATTCTTATGCTGATCAATTTTAGGAAACAGCACTCAATGGAAGGATCTAGAAATTGACTCCCATAAATCTTAGCTTTGGCCAAGTGCCCCTAAGTCATCTTAGAAGGCACCCCAGAGCTCTGTGTAACCCAGTCTGAAAGCCACTGCGTTAACTGATGAGCTTACCTGCACGAGCCAGAGGGATAAGGGCACGTTCCCCTTAATGCTGTCCTGTACAGTTCCGTCACTGGAGCGCCTTTCCTGCGCAGCCCATTCTGTAAAGTCTGCACGTATGAAAGATCCTCCCTTATCCTGGGTGGGTCCTGACCATCCTCACTTGGCCATTTTTCTCCACTCTGACAGACCTTCAGAAAACTAAGGTGTGTGGACTTTTTAGGGTTTCTGTAATTTGACTTCTAAATTCTTTATTACAGTTCGGTAATACTGACTATAGATCTGTTTGTTTCTTTCTAGTTTTGTATCCAGAGATTTATCAACTTTGTGGTCAAACTAGGTAAGTGCCGTGTCTGTTTTCTGCTCTGTCTGCTGCTGGAGAGTGTGAAGGAGACGGAACACCATCACTTTCTCTGAGGGCTCGACAAGAACCCCTTTTAATGGGCTGTTGCAAGCAGCGTTCTGTTGCCAGTATGAACCTTCAGGGCCAAACATACAAAATGGCGAAGTAAACCTAGTCGGAAGGTCTTTGGCAGCCTTCCATAAATCTGTCCTCCACTCTAGCACAGCCACCATTTTCTGTTCCTTCCTCCTGCACTGTCAGCCCTCCCCCCTTCACTCGCCTCTGCTCGTCGAAATTCTACTACCTCGCTGTGGCTCATTTCAGCCTAAGTGCTTGGAGGAAGGCAGTCTAAATACAGATCTTACTAAATTGTGAATGACTGACAGCCCTCCCAAGGGTATTTACAATATGAAAAGAGTTTATTAACAAAAGTAAGCTCAAATGGATGGGGGTTTGGATAATATGACAAAGTAAAATGGGGGGTGGGTAATACCAGTGAATTTGAATAGAGAAACCTCTCCAGAGTCTCTTAAATCTTATTCCATAACAAATGCCACCATTCACTCCTATTCTACAAGAGATTGGCCCTTGGGCCAACTGAACCTGGGTCAGTGCTGGAAAAGCTTTAAGTTGATTCTTGGCAGACCTCCCACCTCCCTGCCTCAGCCTGGCAATTCCTCCTCTCCCCGGGCCCCTACTCTGTGTCACGCTGTCATTCTCACAGCGTTCTCAACTAGCTCTCTTAGCCCTTCAAAGAAAAGGTTTCCATTTGCTTCTCACTTTCATGATTTTTGTCCCACTTGTTTGCTACCAGTGCTAGGAATGACCTATTCCTATTCCCTTGTCCTTAGCAATACTTTCCGCAAAATTGTGGGTTTAGTGTGACAGTTATATGTCCCTGAAGTACATTAAAATAGATATTGAACTATTAAAATTTTTAAAGAACTAAGGGTTTGCCTGTGTACAGCAGTCCTCCCTTATCTGTGGGGGATACATTCTAAGACCCTCCAGGGGAGTCCTGAAACTGTGGTTAGTACTGAACCCTACATAAAGTAGGTTTTTTTTCATATACACACATACCTGTGATAAAGTATCATTTATAAATTAGGCACAGTAAGAGATGAACAATAACTAACAATAAAATAGAATAATTATAACAGTATACTGTAATAAAAGTTCTGTGAATCTGATCTCTCTCTTGCTCTTTCACGTTCTCACTCTCTCAAAATATCTTACTATTTTTGGACCACAGTTGACCACAGGTAACTGAAACTGTAGAAAGTGAAACTGTGGGTAAAGCAGGACTACTGTATATTTAGTCATGCTAGCGTTTTCCTTCCCCATGCTCAGTCGTTACTATAACTAACTAAATTAACTTAGCAAAAGAAAGTTACTTCTTATATCTTAAATCCAAAAGCAATAAGCCAGCTAAGAAAACCAATCACAGATATGTTAGAAGATGGGGATTGAGGATTGTGATGGGTAATTATTAGTTACATTTTTTACATATCAACAGTCTGCCTGCTTTTTCATCTGCTTCTTCAATCGAAGGCTGTCTTTCTTCAGCTCTGAAAAATTTTCTGCTATCATCTGTGAATATTGTCTTGAGTGCATTCACTGAAGTCTCTCATTCTGAAAACATGGTAGATACATTTTGGGTCTTCTCAAATCTGTATCTTAATTTTTTTTAATATTTAACATATGTTTCTGTGCTGTGTTCTAGATTATTTCCTTAGATCTACCTTGAAAAATCACTAATTCTTTCTTTAGCTATGTTTTCTACAGTTTAATTTCCCTGAATAGGTATTTTTTATTTTCAGTATTTCTTTTTGGCTTTTTAAAAAAATTTAAATGTTTTTTATGTCTGTACCCTTCTCTTAGCCTATGGTGTCTATTCCTTCTTTTATCTCTGTGAAGTCTCTTTCAGAATTTTCTGTCACCTGCTCTCAGGATGTGAATTTTGTCATTTGTGCACATGCTGGCTCTCATGCTGCTTTTTTTCCTCATGGGCTTTGTAACTTTTAACTCTGAGCTCTTAGCTTTTGAGACTGCTGTTTTCTGGGTAATCCATTATACCCTAAGTTGTCAGGTGCCCTATCAAGTGGGTTTGCATTTGCCTCTGCTGGGACACTTTAGTTCCACCAGCTCTAACCAGTCTTTAAGTTAATATCGTAGTCTATACCAAGTGCATAATGCAAATTTGGATCCAGCATTCACCTGTGGCACAGGCTTGGGATTTCTTTCATGCAGTCTTTTTCCATCCCCAGCCCTGGCAGAAGTCAAGTTGCCTTGTCTCTCTATCCCCAGACCAGTGGGCTGGGGTTTTTTCAGTTGCTTTTCATACAAGGCTGGCTACCAGTTTTATACAGGGGATTTAATTCCAGCTTCTCACCATGCATAGACTCAAGCCTTCATCTTCCCTTCTCGTGCCAGCTTCCTAACACCAGCACTGAAACAGCAGCGTTGAGTCATTAGCCACCTTAAGTGGTGCATTTCTCAAGGACTTCTTAAATGACCTCGAACTAAATTCTATCCTAGCAATGAAGTCCAACACCATTTGATCAACAGCAGTATATTCCTACATCAGATTATCCTTAAGGGCTATTTGGCTTTAGCTCCTCCTTGCCCCTGTGGCCTCTTTATTCCTGACACGTTTGGTGCCTCCTTCTTGGTTTTAAGATTGACTTTGAGCCTTTGTTTTGTTTTACAGTTTGTCAATTTGTAAAAATTTTCCAGCGTTCCTATGTGTTTGCCACAGAAAAAGGGATTTCCTATGTCTGCTCAGTCTGTCATGTTGACTAAATATTCCTATCTTGTATTTTCACCTTATCCTACTATAGTAGTCACTGTTAGCATATGATCTTTTCTTTGGGATGTTTGTGGGTAAGTGGGTGGTACCAGTCACATTTCCTCATTTGTTTTTCCTGTCTAGGTTTTGGAGTATCACAGACCAAAGCCATCATGACTCTGGTCTCTGGGATTCCCATGGGCCCACCCCGGCTTCCACTGCAGAAGGCCTCCAGGGAGTTTACCGATAATGCGGAAGCTAAACTGAAGAGCCTGGATTTCCTTTCTTTCACTGGCTTGAAGGATAGGAACTTGGAAGCCTGTGGCTAGTGCCTTACTATTAAATCAGGGTGTGTACATTGAGACATAATCCACATTAAATAGAGCATTCTTTTCTCAGGGACATTGTAGATGAACTTGAAATAAACTCTCCTAGCAAATGAAATCTCACATCAATCAACAAGTACTGAAGTACCTACTCTGAGACTAAAAAAGTTTTATTTTGTGAAGGGGCAAAGGCTCTAGAAGGAGTCATTCATTTCACAAAATTTTTGTAGAGAAATTTCTGTTTATATGAATGAAATGGAGTCAAGAGGAAAATCGTAATTGATTGATTCTATCTGCCTTTGGGAGCTCCCATTATCTTGATTTCTGGTTCTTAATCCCATTTTAAAGTTTTCTAATTTTAAACCACTACACTGTACTTTCGTTTTAATAAATATTCATTTGGAAGCTAAGAAAACTCTGAGCTACTGCATTTAGGCAGGTACTTTTCTAGCAAATTATGACATGGCTCAACTATGTACAACTGCTAACACACCAGCTCATCTGGCTGCTCTGTTTAGCCCTAGAACAGATGCTTTCAGAATATTTATGACATCACAGTTTTCCCCAAAAACATTGGGTCAGATGAGGACTTGCTTCAGTTCCTATAACTAAAGGGCCCTTTAGGGTGGCTTTCTCATAAAGAAAGAAAGGCCTTCCCCAAAGATGAATTTAAGTCTCCACTTCTTGCTATACAGAGAACTTCTCAAAGTTTCAAAGACCCAAAGGGCTCTTGCTCTGGGTACCACAAACTTTCCCTCCCTCCTCTGAGAAGATAGTGTCTCCCCCCTACCCCCAGTGCCCTAAATTATTGGAATCAAAGGCCAGTTTCCCTTCTGAGATAAACCCAGGAGCTACTGTTATAATATTTCCCTATCACATTTCCAAGCAGCTACTTTTCCTTTAGTGATAGAAGATTTGGGAGGACTCAAAGAACTCACAGCTTTCTCTACGTTTCTCCTTTACTCTTTCTTTTTCTGTAATATATCACCAGCTGTGTAATCTCCCTTCTGACAAACCTCGGTGTATGCTTTCTAATATCAAAGTGTATTGACAGTCAACTTTTAGTGATTTTAAACTTATCCGGTCTATTAATTACCTAAGATTTTGTTTTCATTTTGTCTCTAATTGTTTTGCTCATTAGCAGAGGAAAAGATTTGAAATTCACATCAGTTTTGCTCCTTATTTTTTATCTCTTCAAATGAGAAATAAAACTTTTTGAAAATGTAAATTTGAAATTATCAGTGGACTTCGATTATCTCTGTTAACCCTCTCTTTAATTGGTCAGCTAGTTAACAGTTGTTATATTTATCTCCTTACCCCTGTTTTTGCCTTTATAGCTATTAATTTCCTGAAAGAAGAAAAGTAAAGTTTTTATTAGTCTTGGGTTCTGAGGATGTGATACCCTTACTTAGTGATACTAAAACCAAATTTAATTTTTTAAATTAATTTTAGGTACCTACTAAGCAAAGAACTATTTTTTTATCTTTGTTCTTGTGAGATCAATACTTAGAGGATTTTTCAGATGGTTAATGAGATCTTGTGAACATGAAGAGAAATACGATGATTAAAAAATGACCAGGACTGAGTTAACTCTACATATTTTAACATGTAACTGCTTAGGAAATGAATATCATTTGGCAGTATGCTATTAATATTGCTTTTAACAAGTAAAATTTTGGAATATTATGAACTTACTGTTTTCTTTGAAATCTATCTCTAAATTATTTTTAATGTTAAAACTAAAGTAATAGCACGTGAAATATTTCATTCAACACTGTACTAAAAAGGCAGATTTTTCACTTCTTTGTTTCAAGATAGAAATCTGAAGTCAGTCCACTGGGGACAGTTGGAGGGACAAAGTGATTTTAGGGATTGGTTTTACTTAGGGTCACTCTTGAGTTTATTCATAGACGTAGTAAAATGCCAGGTGGGTGGGCTGGGCAGGAGTAATGCACATACTTTCCCAGAAAGGCTGTTTGCCACAATTTGAGAGAAATGTCCTCTTTGTTCGTGATCATCTGCAGAGCACAGAAAATCCCTGCTTCTAGGAAGCTGATGTCTAGGAGAAGGCTGGGCTGAGGGACTTTCTGAGGCTTTTCATATAGGGAAATGGAATGGGATTTACAAGCCCATCACATCAAGTAAACAGCACATCTAGCCCATTTAACCGTTCCCTTATCATATGCTTACTCAACCCCCAGTTTCCTTCAGTGGAAGTAACAAGGAAACTTGGAACCCAAATCATGCAACCAGCAGAGCTAAGCCCTAGGTAGAGGTGTAACATCACCTCACATTTTGGGTTTCTGGGGCTGAGAAATGGCTACTTGGGTGGACAAAATAACTGACCCAAATCATGGTTTCTCTGTCAGCCCCCTCGGTGACTCTTAGGAAATCATTTGATACATAGAATACTTTAGCATTTTAAGTTAGAAAACCAAAAGAAAAACCTTAAAGGATTTTCTTCAAACTTAATCACACAATTAGTAAACATAATGGAATGGATTCCACATTCTGTTCCATTCCACATTCTGTTCCATACTGAACTATATCCAGCAGGACTTGCTACCTATATCCGAATACCAGTTGCAAGGGGTATTCAAGTTCTATGCCAGATGGACCACCTAAGAAGACTGTACAATAATCAAGTGTTTACCTCTAATACATTTTCTACACAGCAGCTAGAATAACCTTCATAAATGTCAGGGTCCCATGTTCGAGCCAGATGTTGGGTTAGGCCATGTAGGCACAGAAGTTTTTGCAAATGCCAGCCTTTGGTGTGAGCTTCCTCACCCATCAGCAAGCATACAAAACAAGGTTATCGTTGAGGTCCTAGAAATGGGTTCCCATAAGTGGGTAAGTGCGTCAACATCTCAGGATGGTCTACAGTCCAAGACTAGTTTGCCTCGTTTAAGGTCACGCTGCTTCAGGTAGAAGGAAGTAGTACAATTACTACATACTACACTCTTGGGTGTCCTTCGACAGGGTGAAACAAAGTGATCCACCCTTAGGGCTTGAGTAAATGGGCACATCTAAAGCACCCATTAATAAGAGTGCCAAGCAATATTCAGAGATCTAGCAGGCCTTCAGGTTGCTATTACTCCCAATTAGTATTGTCCTTTTCCTAATGCAATAGCCTCAATCAGCTTTGACTTCACAGTTTGACCAGACCTCCAGAATCAATGCCATGCTTACTTGTAAAAAAGATAAATATTCACTGATACATATGATACACACATACTGATGCATAACAAGCAATAAAAAATAAGAATTCTGATACAAATTGGCATTTCAGTGAATACTCTAACTGTATAACATGGAAGAAAATCATTTTAAAGGTATCAGATAGGTTTTATTCTTCATCCATAACATCTAGACCATCATTTCTGCTGGAATCCAAATTATATGCTTCATCTGTGGTATTCATTGCATTGAAACAGTCATCAGCCCTTTAAACTGTAACCCATTGTCAGAACCATTATTAATTCCACTTTTTAAAAAAATCACTTTTCTTTTGTTTTAAAATATTGTATTGGCTGCAGTTAGCACCTTTTGTGCCCTGTTCTTATTTTTTCCAACTCTGTATTATTTGCTCAGTTAGTAGGCACCCACAATTCCACTCTACAGCATCTTTCTTTGTGTCTGTCATATTTTTAGAACCTAATGTTATATCAAAGCCATGGGTTTTGACCCATGTAACTGTGTTGTACTAACACGTTTAAAACTAAATCTTAGAAAATAATTCAAACTCTACCTCTGATCAGCTTTGTGTTTTATTACTTAAAAAAAAAAAATGCCTCGTGAGTTAAATGTGCTTCCTTACTGGGATGTTCTGGGTTAGTACATTTTGTCCCTAAAGACTGGCGTATCACTTTTTGTGCTCTTGAAAATACTGATCACTGCAGCTCACTCCAGATCCCATTATCTGTACAGCTTTCACCTTTCTTGTTTTTGGTGGGGCCTCAGGTTTCGACCATAATCTGGGCACAATGAACACAAGGTAATTTTCAGATGCCATGTTTGTTTCTTTTTTAGGAAAAAGAAGTTCAAATGTGGTATATGCCAGATACTGAACTTTATTGCACAATCCCAATACTGCGAGCAGTTAAAAGGCAGAGGCGGGTGGTGAGGAGAAAGAAAGGAAGGAAGAAAAAAAGCCCAGAGAGACCAAAGACCACCAAGAATGTTCATAGCAGTTCTATTCATGTTAGCCAAAACTAGAAATAACCCAAATGTCCATCAACAGGAAAATGGATAAATAAATTGTGGAATATTCATAAAATGGAGTACTGTACATCAATAAAAAGAAGTGCTGTTACATCTACCAACATGGGTGAATATCAAAAATATTATGTTGAATGAAATAGGCCAGACACAAAACAGTACATACTGTATTATTCTACTCCTATGAAGTGGTGTTCGAAAGCCTCTGAGTGGGCTCAAACATCACCAACACTGGCCTTCTCAAGACATCACAACCTGCTTAAATCCTAGTTCTGGTACCAGGCGTTCATATTTCATCTCCCAACCCTTCACCTTTTGCTTATTTGAGGAACAGAGGAAGAGAGATGACCCAAAACATCCTCCCCCATTTCTCATCATCCATTTCAACTTCAGGTGTCTGTTATAACCATCCATCCTCTTTGTCAGAAACTTTGCCTCAGTCTGTTGGATTGGCAGAAGTAATAAATAACATATGAAACTTTATCAGTCCCCCCATACAGTTCACAGATGAAATTTAAGGTATATCTTTATATTCTTTATTTTCCACCAATCTCAGAAACTAAGTCAACTCTTTCATCAGCTATTTCTAGCCCAAAAGGTAAATGTGAAATGTTAAGTGGTCCAGTTAAAACAGACCTTTCATTATTTGGTCATTATGATGAAGAATTTTGGTCAAATTCTTAGGTAGGAAGATGGGTACCTATTTTCTTATAATGCTTAAAGAAAATTCCTACCCTGCTTTGTCTTGCATTGCTAATCTCTGAAGTCTCCCAGATAGTCATCTACTGAAAACAGGAAATAGTTGTATTGAAATCTGTCTTCTTTCTGTCCTTCTGGAGCATGTTTTGAAGCTTCATCTGCAAAAGGAAAACAGAAGATCTTAGAGGCTGCTAGTTGCTAGGAGCAACCTACAAAGGTAATGCTAGTCATGGGACCCAATCCCCAGGGGACTCTAGGTCTCAGGTGCAAAGCCTATATTAAGAACCAACTCAATAACAAAATTCTCCTTAATTCCTGGAAGCTAAAGATCCACCTCTGAACAATTTATTTACACTTAATTTGTTGACACTTTTGTTGTGTTTGTTATCTACTACATTTACAATTCATTTATGCTAGTTGAGTCTCCCTTATCATTAATAACTATCAGGCACTTGCTCCTGGTAAGAGTGGTGAGAATGAGCATGCTTGTCTTGCTCCAGTTTTTAGAGGAAAAGCTTTCAGTATGTTAGCTGTGGGTTTTTCATATATGGCCTTTATCTTGCTGAGGTACACTCCTTCTATACCTAGTTTGTTGAGAGTTTTTATCATGAAGGGATGTTGACTTTTTTTTTTTTTTTGAGGCAGAGTCTCACTCTGTTGCCTGGGCTAGAGTGCCGTGGTGTCAGCCTAGCTCACAGCAACCTCAAACTCCTGGGCTCAAGCCTCAGCCTCCCGGGTAGCTGGGACTACAGGCACGCACCACCATGCCCGGCTAATTTTTTCTATTTTAGTTGTTTGGCCAATTTCTTTCTATTTTTAGTAGAGACGGGCTCTCGCTCTTGCTCAGGCTGGTCTCGAACTCCTGAGCTCAAACGATCCGTCCACCTCGGCCTCCCAGAGTGCTAGGATTATAGGCGTGAGCCACCGCACCCGGCCAGATGTTGACTTTTATTAAATGCTTTTTGTGCATCTATTGAGATGATCATATGGTTTTTGTCCTTTATTCTGCTGATGTGATGTATCACATTTATTGATTTGCATATATTGAACCATCCTTCTATCCCTGGGATAAATCACACTTGATCATGGTGAATGATCTTTTTAATGTGCTGCTGGATTCAGTCTGTTAGCATTTTGTTAAGGATTTTGCATCTGTAGTCACCAGGGATATTGGCCTATAGTTTTCTTTTGTTGTTGTTGTCTGGTTTTGGTATCAGGGTAATGCTGGCCTCATAGAATGAGTTTGGAAGAATGCCCGCCCCTTCAATTTTCTGGAAGAGTTTGAGAAAAATTGGTATTAGTTCTTTAAATGTCTGGTAGATTTCAGCAGTGAAGCCATCAAGTCCTGGGCTTTTCTTTGATGAGAGACTTTTTGTTACTGATTCACTCTCACTTCTCATAATTGGTCTGTTCAAGTTTTCTATTTCTTCTTGGTTCATTCAATTTTGGTAGGTTGTATGTGTCCAGGAATTTATCCATTCATCTTAGGTTTTCCAATTTGTTGGCATAAGGTTGTTTGTAATAATCTCTAATGATCTTTTGTATTTCTTTGGTGTCAGTTGTAATGTCTCCTAGGCACCTACCGCTTGCAGCACCCTGAAGAGTAGAAGAACATTATGGTCTTTCCTGCAATGATTTTACTTAATTAAAGAAAGCAATCACAGGAAAAAATGAAAGAAAGAGTAAATGCTTAACTATGTTCTGATTTTAAGAGTAAGAGATGAAGAGTAAAGGGATTGATCACTATGAGCTAGAAGGGTTAGGAAAAACACAATGAAAGAGGTGAAAAATAAGGATGGATAGATATAACAGATAATTGACTAACCTGAATTCTCTAAAACAACCTCAACTTGTTTTTTGTTTTTGTTTTTGTTTTCTTAGACAGTCTTGCTCTGGTGCCCAGGCTAGAGTGCTATGGCATCAGCCTAGCCCAGATGATTTTTTCTTTTTCTAGTTGCCCGGCTAATTTTTTTTCTAATTTTAGTAGAGATGGGGTCTCACTCTTGGTCTGGCTTGTCTCAAATTCCTGACCTCAAGCTATCCTCCCTAGGATTACAGGCGTGAGCCACCTCGACCGGCTGAAACATTTTGTATTGTTTCCTTCGTGGGAGGAACTAGAGCTCAAAATTAAAGTGATGAGAATACAAATTATTCCAAAGCCTTGGAAAACACAATGTCATCCAATTTAATAATAAAAACAGCCTTGCAGGTTTTAGTCACACACTGAACTAGTTTACTGAGCCCTTACAATGTGCCAGGCACTGCAGTCAGTGACCTGCGTTAGCCAGGTAGGAGTCCCTGCCTTCACAGAGCTTATTTCTTTCAAAAGACACTGGCGTTCAGAATACCTGAATCACTACAATAACAACACCTACTGAAATTGGACACCCGTCACGTGGCAGGCACTGAACTAAGCCCCCCTCACATGCCATCTCATTTAATTATCTCAACAACCGTACTAAATTAGCAAGATTTCCAGTTCTGTCTTTCAAGGGCACCTCCCTTCACCAGAGATCCCTATGACAGAAGCTGCGAAACATTTGGCTGCATCTAAATGCTACAGGCTCAACTCCCTAAAATGCTCCAAAGCCGGTAGCGCATTACCCCAAGCAGCAGGACTCGGGCGCAGAGGATCTCCTAGGCGACGCCATGCAAGGTGCAGCCCCGCCCCCTCCGTCCAAACGCCTACGCCCCGCCCCTCGCCTTTTACGCATGCGTACGCGCATTTCCTCCACCCCCACCCCTCTCCTCCGGGCCTTCCTCGCGCCGCGGCGGGAGCCATTTCGCCGCCGCTTCCACGCAACTTGCTTGGCGCTTCTCCGTTGTCTCTGTGGAAGGTCGGAGCCTCGGACGGTCCTGACAGGGCTGTGCTCTCTGGCACCAGGAAGCGGAGGCGGGTAAGGGAGGGACGGTTTGGGCACCGTGTGGGGCGGCAGGAGGCGTGGGCCGCGGCTCTGCAGCCGGCTTTGTTGAGAAGCGCGGGCGGCCGCGGGTGGGGGAAGGGGCGAGCCGCCTGCCGGTGCCCGGATTGCGGTTGCGTGTGTGGCTTGTCGCGACGCGATTGCGCTGCCTGGGCCCCCAGCGGCCCCCACCCAGCCTTCTCCACGGTCAGCCTTTTCCCCCGTTGTCCCCAGAACAGCCAAAGCCCGCTTCCTCCTCCGGCCCGCGGAGCTGTGGTCGCTGAGGGAAGGCGGGGTGGGGGGGGGGCGGTGAACCGTGTGTGGTGGTCGCCGCCGGGACGCTACACCCGCCTGGGGCCTTTCATTTGTTCCTGTCACAAATATCTGGTGCCGTCCTGCCGGCCCTGTGCAAAGAGCAGTACAGAGGTTGGGCGCAGTCCTTGCCCTTCCCTCAGAGGTTGCGGTTGGGAGTGGGGGATGGGTGCCGGGCCACGGGGAAATAAATGGCTCCAGGTGCTGGTAAAAGATGGGAATGAAAGTATAATGGGAGAGAGCTCCTTTGGCTGGGGCGGCGAGGTGAGGCGTATCGGAGGGGAGAGGCGTTGAGGGGATACCTCGGCCCTCAAGCGAGAATGTGTCAGCTGCAGAGGCAGATGGGATTAGTTCTGCATCGCTTACGGCCAGAGACTGGATGGGAGCTGAAGGAAGGCCATGCGGCTGGAGTGTGGTGAGAAGGATTTAAGAGAAGGATGGGTATTAGGGTGGCAAGAGCGGAGACAGGGAAACCTTGCAGGACGTTATTGCACTAGTCCAGGTGTGCAGTAGTGGTGACGAGAGATGGAGAGAAGCGAATGGATTGGAGACAGATTTTGGAGACAATTGCAGAGTGGGGGAGGGTAGTAGATCTTGCTTGGGATTCTGGCTCCTCCAATGAGGAGCTCTGTCTTTCGGGGCAAGGTATTTGTCTCAGTTTCCTCATCTGTGAAGGGGATAATAATGATTCTTGTCTATACTGTTGTAAGGGTTAAGCGAAATAGATCATGTAGGTGGTCCACTAAGGATACTGTCTGGCTCGCAGTAAGGGCTCTACAGGGGATAGCTGTAGAGCATCTTCAGGGAGTGGATGACTCAAGTTGTGACCTGAGTAACTTGGCCGTGCCATTTATGGAGATGGGAATGTAGGGGTAGGGGCTGAACAGGTTTGGGAGGAAATTTAAAATTCTGTTTTGACTGGGATGCCAAGGTAGCATGCAGATGGACGTGTTAGTGTCACAGTTGGATGAACTTGATTTTGGAGCTTAAGGACAAAGGATTGAACTTTCAGTATATATTTGAGCATCATCAGCACATAGTTGGTTATTGAATTTTATGCAGTTGGATGAGACTAGGGAGAAAGGAATTTGATAGCGTAGTTTCTTTACATTTCATGTTACTCATTCACCCTGAGGGCTTGTTTTTTAAATTAATTATTTAGAGGTGGAATTTGCAGATAGGTATCTTCAGCTTTTCCATTAATAGGATAGTCCCTTCACCAAATGACTGACCACGGTTAGACTTGAGCCACACAATAAACTTAAGTTTATACTAGGATCCAGTTTGATAACATTAGATGTAGGTGCTAACAAAATGCACTAAACATGAAGAAAAGACAGAGGTTTGATGCTAGTAATGGAATTTCTTCCTACAGCAAACTAAATTCATAGCATATTTTCTCTGATTCTAAATTTGGTCTCAAATATCTTGCTTATTTTTAGACTCATAAACTCTGTATCTTTTGGTATTTTAAAGACGGTTAAAGGGAGAGTGCAAAGAAGTATGGTATGTGGCACTTAAAGAAAACTTGTTATTCGTTAGAATTTGAGGATATTAAGGCCTAAAGGAGAGATTTAGCATAAAACATTTAAGTTAATAGGTTAGTGTCTTAAGTTCAAGAACGGAATACTTAATGTATTTGGACTTACTAATATATCGCTTACACATTTGAGGACAGTCTGCTAGCTGTCATAATTAGTATGAGAATAAACCATTGGATTTTAGTTATGGATTGATCATGCAGAGTGATAACCATTTTTTTTTTTTTTTTTTTTTTGGAGACAGTCTCTGTTGCCTGGGCTAGAGTGCAGTGGCATCATCATAGCTCACTACAACCTCAAACTGCTGGGCTCAAGTGATCCTCCTGCCTTGGCCTCCCAGAGTGTTAGGATGACAGGGGTGAGCCACCATGCTAGGCCCAATAACCATTTCTTAACATAGGAGTTTGGATTTGAATTTAGGCCTCCACTGTGTGTGATTTGAAAAAGATCTTAAACCTTCTAAGCCTTAGTTTCTTCCTCTGTGAAAAGGCAATAATAGTATCTATCATATCTCCCATTGTTGTGAGGAGTAAATGAGTTAAAATATGTAAGGTACCCATTGTGGAATGTAGGACGTCACATAAAATATTTTTTTTAAGAAAAGATAAAAATCGCTCATAGGGGCCGGGTGCAGTGGCTCACGCCTGTAGTCCCAGCTATGTGGGAGGCTGGGGAAGGAGGATCGCTTGAGCCCAGGAGTTTGAGGTTCCTGTGAGCTGGGCTGACACCACGGCACTCACTCTAGCCCAGGCAACAAAAGCAAGACTCTGTCTCAAAAAAAAAAAAAAAATAGGTTCCAGAAGTAACCATTTTGGGAGATATTTCCAGTCTTGATTTATGCATGTATGTATTTTTATGTCATTTAAATCATACAGTTTTATATCCTTTTTCTTACATGTCACAAACTTTCCAGTTATGTCATTAAAATTTCTTTATAGGCAATTTTAATAGCAGCATGACAGACTATCCTATATTTAACCTATATTTTCAACAATTTCCAGGAATTGGTTATTTTCAGTTTTTGCTATTGTAAATAATGCTGTTTTTAACTTTCCTTTTCTTAGATCTGAAGACGACACCTGAATCATGGGTGATGTTAAAAATTTTCTGTATGCCTGGTGTGGCAAAAGGAAGTTGTCCCCATCCTATGAAATTAGAGCAGTGGGGAACAAAAACAGGCAGAAATTCATGTGTGAGGTACTAATGAATACAGTTTATATTTATGTGATTTATGTGGCTTATTTTAGGATTAAAAGAAGAATATTTTGTGTTTGGAAATGTTAATGTGTTACACAGTTGAAAAGAGTAGTTCTTTATTGTGACTTGACTGCTACTCTGATTCATTATAAATCATTTTCAAATGAACATTACTTTTCAAACAATCGGATAAGTAAATTATTCTTATTAGAGCCTGTATCTTCCTCAGCTTTCTCAGTACGAATAGTGAGGATCAGAAAAGTTGCATCAGCTGCTTGGATTTTTACTAATAATGCCTTTAGAAAGTAGAGCAATTCTTGTTTACTTCAAAGCAAAGTACTTAAATACAAATGGAGACTTTGTTCTTGGATATTATAAAATCAGATTTTAGTGTGTATATTCTGTTTATGAGAAGAGATTATCTGAGCCACTTATTATAATATTTTTGAATTAGCTTAACACTGGACAACACAATTCGAACTTTTTCTTTAGGTAGCCCATGAATTCTTTTAGGTGTGCTATTTTCAGTGTATTTGTAGAGTGTATCTCCAAAAGTTAGCTGTTTGTTATCTCTTAATGGACTATTAAATTATGAATTTTTAAAATCCCAGAATTACCCATGTCACTCTCTTAATACATTTTTTTCTTGACTGTTAAAGGTTCAGGTGGAAGGGTATAATTACACTGGCATGGGCAATTCCACCAATAAAAAAGATGCACAGAGCAATGCTGCCAGAGATTTTGTTAACTATTTGGTGCGAATAAATGAAATAAAGAGTGAAGAAGTTCCAGCTATTGGGGTAAGTACTTATGGCCAAGCACTTGAGGTGTGTTGTAAGGTTATATGCAAACCCAGTATGTGTGGAGACACCCAGGGTTATAATTTTTCATTGTTTTCAAATATGTTCCATAGTGAACCTTGGCAACTTGTTTTCTCTGAGCAAGTCCTCCTACCTTAGCCTCCCAGAGTGCTAGAATTACAGGCATGAGCCACCACATCTGGCCTATTTCACTTTTCTTGAAGAGTATTTTCATTGGATATAGAATTCTGGGGTGCCAGGGCTTTTTTTTTCCTTTCAGCATGTGAGTGTAAAAAACTGTTTTTCCTCCACTTTCACATCACAACAATCAACACAGAAGACTTTCGCAACCATATGTGTGGAGATTTTTCCCCACACACCAAGCAGTCAATCAGTTCTGTAGCAGACACCAGCTGGGTGTTCTCCAATTCAATTCTGACCTTTCTATCTGGAGGTGGCCTCAGATCCCAGGTTGAGGGCTCATTCCCACAAGACTACTCCCCCTTCAGGTGGCAATTGCAAGTCTGGGCCTCAGGAACTTCTGACTGACCAACTTTAAGTTGGGGTTCTCACGACCCCCTCTTTGGGTTTAATATGCTACAGTGGCTCACAAAATTCAGGGAAACTTACTTATGTTTACCAGTTTATTATAAACGGATATTTTAAGTGATATAGATGAAGAGCTGCATAAGGCAAGGTATGGGGAAAGGGGCACAGAGCCGCTGTGCCTTGCCTGGACCTGCCATCCTCTGGGAACCTTTATGTGTTAAGCTATCCAGAGGCTCTCCTAACCCTGTCCTCTGGGTTTTTATGGGCGCTTCATTACACAGGCGTGATTGATTAAATCATGGGGCATTTGTGATCGGCTTAGTCCTCGGCCCCTCTCGGAGGTTCAGGGGCAGGGCTGAAAGTCTAAACACCCTAATCATGCCTTCGTCTTGTCAGCATACCAGCCCCCATTCTGAAGCTACCTAGAGGCTGTCCAGTCAACTCATTAGCATGCAACAAGACTCCACTTTGGAAATTCTAAGGATTGTAGGTGTTCTATGCCAGGAAATGGAGTCAAAGACCAAATACTTTACCAAGTTACACGGCACTTTGAAGATAATGTGGCATTGTCTCCTTCCATTCTTTTCTATGGGAAGTGAGTTGTAATACAGTCATTTTCCCCCATTTGTAATGTCTTGGCTTTCTCAGGCTGTTTTTAAGATCTTTTTTTCATAATTTTTGGTTTTTGGAATTTGTGATGTGACTGGGTGTGGTTTTCTTTGTACTTAACCTTGCTTGGGGTTTGCTGAGATTCTTGAATCCATAAATTTACAAATTTCACCAAATTTGGGAGACTTTTGTCTATTATTTCTTAAGATATTTCTTCTGTTTTCATTTTTTTCTTCTCTCTGGGGCTTGTACCTTAAGCTTTTTGATATCCCAGAGGTCCCTGTGGCTCTTCATTTTTCTTCTTTTTTTCTTTTATCTGTTCTTCAAGTAGAATAATTTCTATTGATTATCTTCAAATTCACTGATAGTTTTCTCTGCCAAATTCATTTTGCTGGTAAATCCATCCAGTGAACTTACTTCATTCAGATACTGTTGTTTTCACTTTTAGAATTTCCAACTTGCTCTTTTTTTTTTTTATAGATTTTATTTCTCTAATGGCATTTCTTTTCATTCATTATAAGCACATATTGATAATATGAATGTGGATTTCCTTTATGTCGTGGAGTGTAGTTCGAATAGTTGCTTTAAAATCCTTGCCTGCTAATTCTAACATCTGAGTCTTCTCAGGGTTGGACTCTGTTGATGGTATTTTTTCTTGAGATTGGATCACATTTTCCTCTTTGTCAAGTAAAAGTAATTTTGGGCATTGGAATATTATGTTGCAGAGACTTGAATAATATTATATTCCTACAAAGAATATTGATTTTGTTGTTTTTTTAATCAATTAAGTTAGTTGGACTCAAACTGCAAACGCTGTCTTTTAGTTGTTCAGTCTCACTTTAGTTTTCTGATCCTTTGCTAGGCAGCTTGTAGTCTGCCCTGTACATGTGTGGATCGGGAGTTAGCCAAAGATTTGGGCAGAGTTTTTACACAATATGGGGCTCTCTTTCCTTTCCAGGATTCCCTCCTCACTTTCTAGTAGCTTTGGTTTTTCTAAATGGCTCATTCTCTGATTAGTCAGGCTGGATCTGCTGGCTTCCCTCAGGCTAAAAGCCTCAGTAAACAGAAATTACACCCTTGATATTCCCTGCTTCCCTATTTTAACTTTCCTTTAGAATCAGCCTGTTTTTGTTCATCCTCTGTTGCCTGAATATAGTTGTGGGGGGTGTTTTGTAATTTTTTCCTGAAGTTTACCATCTGCAGTAGGAACTTAGTTAGCTAAACTAGAGGCAATTACCTACTTTCATTTTTTCATTAGCATTTTAATATGCTTGGATCTTGTCACAGTCCTATTCAGTCCATGGCTGGACTCTGAAGTGTTACCCCAGTTCTTGGGCTCTGGGCTTGGAAGAATCACAAGCCTTGGCCTGCAAGACAGAGAAATGACAAACACTCAGCAAGATTGCATGAAAAATTTATTGTAAGGAAACTTGAAGGGTGCAAAGCGAAAGACGTTTCCTAAGGGGAAACGGGTCTGTCCTTGCGAGTGAAGACCCTGTCTACCTCTGTGTTTTTCTTTTTATATGCTTTATGTTTACTTATAATTATTAACTGTATGTCACTGCTTTGGGAACTGAGTTCTTTCCAGGTAGGGGCATGACTTAAAGGTTATATTCCAGTAATTCTTTTTAGTGTATGTATGATGGAGAAAGTTCCATAATCGTTTATGGTGTTTTTCCCATTCTCTGACTGGTGGTCAGTGTTCCATGGCCTAATTACCCCATTGTTTAAGACTGAAATAACTGTTCCCTCTTTTTATTGTTCTGCAGCCATTTCCTCCTTTATTGTTTTTCTGTAACTGCTTTCTCCTTTCTGTTTTTCTGATTTTCATTACCTCTCACTTGTTTTTCTGTCCCTGGCAATCTTTCCCATTAAATGCCCTGACTATGCATTTCCTATTTTCTCCCTCACTTCCTCTGTTCAAGCTACACTGGCCTTATAGTTACTCAAATATGTCTCAAAACATTTGTACTTAACTGTTCTTTCTGCCTGGAGGACTCTTCTCCAGCCATCCTATTTAAAATTGTAAATTCATTGCCACCCTACACCACTTTTTATCCATCTTCACTGCTTCATTTTTCTTCATAGTGTTTAGTAACTTTTAACCCACTGCCTCTCAACTGGAGACCATTTTGTCCCCTGGGAACATTCGGCAATGTATAAAGATATTTTTGTTATAACTGGAGGAGGCCACTGGCATCTAGTAGGTGGAGGGTGGAGATGGCTGCTAATATTCTGCAGTGCACACGACAGCCTCCTACAAATAGAATTATCCAGCCTAAAACCTAAAATGTCAGTTGTGCCAAGGTGAGAAACCCATTCTAACCTAATTTATTTTTGTTTCCTGGATCCTTGTATTAGAAAGTAAGTTCATAAGGGCAGGGATTTTTGTCTGTTAATATTTTTAGTTTGTTACTGTGTCCCCAGTATCTAGTATGATTCCTGGTCTATAGCAGGCACTTAAATGTTTTTTGGTTGAATGAATAATGAATGGGTAAATTGGGGGGGAAAAAATTTTAACACAGCCTGTTTCTACTTTTAGCTACCATCTTTATCTTACCTCCTTATCCCAGGCAAATCCTTGTTCCTATCACTTTATCTGGCGCTTGCTCTTTTACTCTATAAATTGCATTTGCTGAAAGTGACCTATGCAGAGGACACCTTAAAATTTTTTTGCAATGGATAATTTCAGGTATGTATAAAAGTAAGACTAAGGAACAAACCCCTGTATTCCCATCATCTGGCTGCAACACTTTTCAACGTGGCCAAACTTGATTCATCTCTACTGTCTACTCCCCTTCCTTAAGTTATCTTGGAGCAGATTGCAGATATTTAGTTTGGTGCAAAAGTAATTGCAGTTACTTTTGATGTTGGAGGCAACTCGCAACCTCAACAACACATTTGGCCCAGGAACCGTTAACAAACGTATGATGCGGTGGTGGTTCAGGAAGTTTTGCAAAGGAGACAAAAGCCTTGGAGATGAGGAGCGCAGTCTCTGGCCATCTGAAGTTGACAACAAGCAATTGAGAGCAATCATCAAAGCTGATCCTCTTAACCACTACTCGAGAAGTTGCTGAAGCACTCAACATCAACCATTCTATTTGGTCATTCGGCATTTGAAGCAAATTGAAAAGGTGAAAAAGCTTGAAACGTGGGTGCCTCATGAGCTGACCAAAAAAATCAAAGAAATCATCATTTCGAAGTGTCGTTTTCTCTTATTGTACAAAACAACAGTGAACCGTTTCTTGATTGGATTGTGACGTGCAAGGAAGAGTGGATTTTATACAGCAACCCGTGACGACTAGCTCAGCAGTTGGACCCAGAAGCAACTCCAAAGCACTTCCCAAAGCCAGACTTGTACCAACAAAAGGTCGTGGTCACTGTTCGGTGCTCTGCTGTGGGTCTGATCCACTACAACTTTCTGAATCCCAACAAAACCATTACATCTGAGAAGTATGCTCAGCAAATCGATGAGATGCATTGAAAACTGCAACACCTGCAGCTGGCATTGGTCAATGGAAAGGGCCCAATTCTGCTCCATGACAATTCCTGACCACACGTCACACGACCAACTCTTCAAAAGTTGAACAAATTGGGCTACAAAATTTTGCCTCATCTGCCATATTCACCTGACCTGTCACCAACTAACTACCACTTATTCAAGCACCTTGACAACTTTTTGCAGGGAAAATCCTTCCACAACCAGCAAGATGCAGAAAATGCTTTCCAAGAGTTCATCAAATCCTGAAGCAGAGATTTTTATGGTACAGGAATAAGCAAACATTTATTGTTGGCAAAAATGTGTTGATTATAATGGTTCCTATTTTGATTAATAAAGGTATGTTTGAGCCTAGTTACAGTGATTTAAAATTTAGGGTCTAAGACTGCAATTACTTTTGCAGCAAACTAATATCATTCATTTGTTAATATTTCCATTTGTATGTAAAAAAACCCTTGTCTTAAACATAACAATACCATTATCAAACCTAAAAGAAAAATTTACTAATAGTATCTTAATATCATCAAATGTCCAATTAATGTTTAGATTTTTCTGATTGTTTCATAAACTTTGCCTTCCAGGGGACATTTGACAGTGTCTGGAGATTTTTTTTTTAATGTTTTAATGATTAATGTTAAGACATTCTTTAACAGTGTGGGTATATCCAGATGAGCTAAGCACACTTTGAGAGCACCCCATAGAATGTTACAGTTTCTATATTGACATCTGTGAAGATATTTACAAATTAGTACCTATGAATGAAGACATACATTTATAAATATATGCATTCTAAGTTTGAGAAGGTAAATGTAAACAGATGTCATGACTTATTTTGAACAGAAAACCCACAAGACTAATAAGAAAACCAGTTGGCTCCCTATAATATGAATGTGCAAAGTTACAGCATGGTAAACTGATATTTACATAAATAGCAAACCAACAATTAGTTTATACATTGTCAAAGACCTTCAAAGATGTGTCATGAGTGGTTCAGTGAATGCGTTTTTCCTCCAACAGGGAAGATATTCAGAGACAAAGCTACAGTTTAAAGTGACACACATAATAGTCCACATCTGTTTGACCACTGCCTCAAGTGTGAGAGAGATGATTTTTCTGATAAGCGGTCTTTAGTCTGTTATTTTTAAACAAGTTCTAAATAAATCTTTAGATTCTAAGCAGAAAAAATTGCAGGTACTATTAGATTTACGTGAAACAAGTTATCCCTATCCAATTTCCCAGTTCTTTTATGCCGTAGGTATGTTTAATTTTACCTCAAAATTTTTTAAGGTCCTTTTTTGCCCCCTTTGTTAATTTTGGTAAGGTAGGCACATTTTTAAAGGAAGTTTGTATCAAAACTGGTAGCAGTACAGAAATAATCCAAATTTGGACCCTGGTGGAGATGTTTTTGACTCTCAGAACTTGGAGGAGGAAGTGTGCTGATGGCAGCTAGTGCTTAGAGGCCAGGGATGCTACAAAACATCCTGTGGTGTTCAGGACAGCCCACCACAACAAAGAATTATTTGGCCAAAATGTCAGCGGTGTCAAGGTTGAAAAACCTTGGTCTGTATTTTTGCCACTAGTGTATTTTTATCAATCTGTGACATCTCACTGTTCTTTTAATTTGCATTTTTAAAATTATGAGTTGAACATCTTTTGGCATGTAAGGATTATTTGCATGTCTTTTTCTGTGAACTGCCTGTTCATATATCTTATCCCTTTTTTGTTGGATTCTTAGTCTTTTTAAGTTAGTCATACAGGAGGTCTGTCTGGAAAGTATCCAGCCATGTAACTATTCTCATTATATTAACAATGGCTGGATACTTTCCGAACAGAGTTTCATATTAGCAATGTTAACCCTTTATCTGTGATTATGTTACAAATATTTTTTTCTCAGTTTGCCCATTACATCTTTATTTTTGCTTGTGCTTTCTGCCATACCAAAAAAAAAATGTTTCACAATGTAAAATGGACACTTTCCACTTATTTTTTTTTTTAAATTTAATAGATTTAAGAGGTACAAGTTGAATTCCATTACAGGTATATGAGGGCTGTCCAGAAAGTATCCAGCCGTTGTTAATATAATGAAAAGGCTCACATGGCTGGATACTTTGCAGACAGCCCTCTATGTTGTATAGTGGTGAAGTCTGGGCTTTCCCCCAGCCCCCTCCCTTTTTTTTTGTTTTTTAAACTTTATCAGCATTCGGCTATATTGCTCACATCTTCCATCTCAACACACTCTTATGTCTTCTCTAGCACTGGATTCCCTGGATTATCTTTCTTTCTCTCTGGCTCCTCCTTTATTTTCATCATCTCACTTGGTAGGGTTGGGAACCATATCCTTAAGTAAATAAGTATTCCGTACATAATACTATTGTGTAAACTTAGGCATTCCAACAGGTTCTCGTATCTTTTTGTAGCGAATACATCAGTACTTTTAGCTAGGCTAAATCATAATTAATCTTTTGATTTTACCTGACATGGAGCTGTATAGTTCATCTTGAATAAGATCTTTAGTCCCAATAGGTGAGCATTAAATAAATAGGCATTTTTTTTTTCAGGTAACTGTGGTGAGAGTCCTTAAGACTTCCCTGTACAAGTTTTCTCCTTTTGTAAGCTTGAATTTTTACATTATTTATAGTGAGCCATTTTCCTGGCCTTTCTGTTTTTGGATAAAACTCATTTGGTTTTTGATGGGGATTTTGTTTGATTTATACATAAGAACAATGTGCCCTTAGAAATAGTGAACCAATTTTGTCACTGGTTTTAGGCAGTGGGTTGGTTACTTTAATCTGTCAGTATGACTGTCTGCTACAGTTTCTTAAGGTAACCTTGCACTATTGTCAGAATGCCTCAACCATTTACATATCAGCATTATCAGAATGCCTGTATTGATAGATTTACTAGTTTGGGTAGTCTTAAACTTTATTGTTTTAATTTGCATTTCTTTAGTTATTAATGAGTGAGACATTTCTTCAAAATGTTAACTATAGATAAATGATCCTTGAATAACACAAGTTTGAACTGTGTGGGTCCACTTATACACGGATTTTTCTCAACCAAATGCAAATTAAAAATACATTATTCTTAGGATATGAAACCTGCATGTACAGAGAGCCGATTTTTCTTACATGCAGTTCCACCAGGCCAACTGTGGGACTTGAATATGTGCAGATTTTGCTGGGGGTGGCCTGTAACCAATCCCCGTCAAATACCGAGGTATTACTGTATTTACTACTTTGAATTGTTCATTCACTTACCTATCAGTAGTTCATGTTTTACTAACTGTATATTCTTTTACAATTAAAAGGCCATCATTGTTACAGAGTAATACATATTGCAGAAATTTTGGCAAACAAAAAGATTATAAAGAAAAAGAACTATAATGTTGCTAAAATCTATATGTTTTTTAGATATTTAAATATGTATTTTAACATTGTGTGTGTGTGTATATATATATATGTATTGCATAAACTGTCATAACCTGCTTTTTTTTAAAAAAACATAAACATTTTCCCAGATTACTAAATACTCTTCCTCAGGCAGAACCAAGAGTATGCACTCTGAAATTTTTAATACTCTCTCTTTTACCCCACCTATTTTAATCGATTATGAAATGTTGTAAAAGGAAAGCCTCCCACTCAAATTGTCCTACTCAAACACCTCAATTCTCTTAGGTTAAGAATTTTCTCTTATCGGTATAGGTAAAGAGTGAGGTAGACAGGAATTGTGGCCCTGTGGTGGGCAGAGGTGACAGAAGGACGGAGAAAAGTTAGCATTGTAGCACCGGTACTGCCCGCTGAATTTTTCCTATTTTGCCTCCATGTCCCCAACCTTGGAGGAGTAATATCCCCCAAGCTATATGCTATCTGTATAAAATGTAGAGTATATAGAAAGAGTGAAAATAAAGGTAAGGGTAAAGCAGTATTAGGCAAATGCAGTATAAAATAAAATAGGAATAACAATATTAATACCAAAATACACTTTAAAGAAGTAGAAAAGACAATCAGTTCACAATGTTATAGTCCACCTAGCTTTAGAAGTGCTCTTGTGTGTATTGGCAGAAGCAAAGTGGTAATGTGAAAAAGTAACAGAGTGGCCAAAAAAAAACCCTTAGTTTTTGGAAATTTGAAAACTTACATTTAAGTGGAAATTTCAAATTATGATTATAGACTATTTAGATAACAGTGTCTGTCAAAACTCGAGTGATCAGAGGAACAGTGATTTATTCAAAAGAACATTAAATATTTTCACTATGACACGGGAAAGCTTTTTAAATGAATGGACTAATAAGCTTTCAACTCAAAAATAAAATGGGAAAAAGTAAAGATAAAATCAGAAATTGCTGGATTTGGAAGTAAAAAAAATAAAAGTGATAAGATTTTTAAAATGTTCTTTTTAAAAGAAAATAATCTGTTGCTTCTAGTTAAGAAAAAAGTAATACAGATCCTCAGTCCTTTATCTAAAACCCATCTGGTTGGATGGGTTTGAGAATTCAGAATTTTTCATAATTTAGGAAAGTAATATGATGTATATATCATATCTTGTATAACACCTCCACCACATCTGAGGCAAAACCCTGTAATGAAACTTTCTTAATACACCGTATCAAGGAGTTTATGAGAGAAAAATATCTTCTGATCATCTTAATAAAGGCTTTTAAAAAGCATTTGATAAAATCAAACACCTGGCTGCCAATGAAGTACTTAAGAAATGGAGTAGAAAAATACTTCCTTGACATGCTAAAAGATATCATGTAAAATTAATAGTATATAAAGGATGTGAGAAACGAAGTATGGGGGAGGGTGGAAGGGTGGATGTGGGATTTAAAACTTACATATTGGGTACAATGAACACTCTTCACATGATGAGCACACCAAAAGCCCTGACTTATGCCTTATATAATACAAGCTATCCATGTAATGAAAATACTTGTACCCCCTTAATATTTTGAAATAAAAATAAGTAAATAAAAATTTAAAAAATAAAATTAATGGTAAAGACTGTACCAAAAATAAGCACCAGAGCAGGACTACTCAAAGTTTTATAGTTTGTGAGGGGGTAAGTACAGAAATGAGTAAACATTTAGAAATGCTTATAGTATTGTGACAGCAGTTTTATTTTTGTTGAATCTGGATATTTGAAAACTTGGGCATGTATTTTGTGTATCTTTCCATTTCATATTTCTAGCAATTCCTTTTGGCATGTTTTAAAAAAATATTCCCAGTGCATTAGGGTGAAAAAAACTCAGCTGGTTCTTCATTGCAGGTAGTTTGAGATGCACTGCTCTAGGGAATTTCCTCTAAAGTTAACACAAGACCAGGGTGTCCACTGTCACCACCATTACTCAGTCAAAAAAGAAGAGAGATGGGTAGTATGAGAAGAAAAATAAATGAGGTATAAATATTGTGAGGAATTTAATTGGAAAAATAGCCTATTTTTAGTAATAGTAAATAAATAGTAATAGTAATAAAAACTGTTATATAAAGAACTTAATGTATAATTTGTAGGACCTGTAAGAACAATACAACAGATTTTTACTAAAGGATAGTGTCAAAAACTCCATAGTCTACTTGCAAGCTAACAATTTAGTCTGCCACCGTTTCATAGATGCTGGTGGAAGACACAAGACTCCTGAATCTGAGACAAAGGATGTTATTACTGACAACATAGCAAGCAGTGTGAGCTTCATGTTTGCATCTGTTCCCTCCCCTTTGTCTCTAAGTCCCTTGATGACGATGTGGAACAGGCCCTGATGGGTGCTCAGGACACAGTGAGTTTGTATCACAGCTTAGGAATTTTGAGCTTAGGAAGCCCCCAATCTTAAAAGGGGGCTCCTGGGAATCCTGCCACCTGTATTTATTATCCTGTTTAGGAAACAAATCTGCCTTCTACCATGGAGGAAGATATGTCATACCTTTCAAGGTTATTCGCTATTCAGACATCCTTGAAAAGATACCCAGACAAAAGTTAGAGAAAAAATGTCTAGACAAGAGGTAGAGAAACACAAGATGTCCATGGGGAATTGTCTCAACAGATAGAAGACTTGATGAAATTTAGAGCCATGCCGTATTTCTTGATAGAAGGTTGTGTTATTGTAAGGTGTCACTTCGTTATAAGGAAGTCAGTTGTCCGAGAAAATTGTGTAAGTTTAACATACTATTTGGGAATTAGACAAAATTAGGAAAATAATTGTTGAGGACTAACCAAGAATTTGAAATGTAAAAGGAGGACTATCTAATCTTACCACACATTAATAAATAATTTTAATTATCTTAAGATTACAGTAATTGAATTTGCATGATACTAGCTCCAAAATGAAAAGAAACCAAAATATTTTAGAATATAATGTAAAACAGGTCTTAGGGATAGGACAGGCTATTTTATGGAGAATCCAAAGGCAGAAACTAGATTTAACTATAAAAACAAAACAAACAATAACTTTAATATGTAGCATTAACAAAATCGAAAAGGACAAATTGCAACTTGTTTGGCAAAAGGTAAAGAGCACAAAATATTAAAGTCTTAGAAATTAATGAGAGCAATGAATCTCCAGATAGAATAATGAGCAAAGAAAATATAAATTGAAACAATAGGTTGCTTACACAAAAAGCCAGACCTAATATTGGTAAAGATGTAAAGTGCATACTGTAATGCCCAGAATTGGAGAAGATGTAGAGAAATAGGTTCTCAAATGTAGTGCTGGTGTATTTAAGTCACCAAGCTTTCTGTGGGACACTATGATGCTTTTTAAAATGTTCATGCCTTTTAACCCAGCAATTTAACTTTCATGAAATTTTCCTAAAGGAAATATGCCAAAGTACAAAGAGTTTATGGCAATGCTGTTTTCTAATTTGTTTAAAGTTGACTACAGTGTAAATGTTCATCAACATGGTATGGCATGTTATGTATAGTATATCCATAAAATGGAGTAGTAAGTCATTAAAATTCTTGTTGATCAGTATTTAAAGTAGAAGATGTACATAAAATATTGTACATTTGTCTTGGAACTTGATGTTCCCTCTCTGGAATGCTCTTCCCTCGGATACTCTCTTGTCTTGGTTAGCTCCTTGCCTGCTTCATGTCTTTTCTAAAATGTCACCTTATGAGAGCAGCTTTCCCTATTCACTTTATTTAAAATAGTGACCTCTCACAGTCCCTACTTTTCTTTACTACTTTATTTTTTTTATAGTATTTATCACCACTTGACATATTGTGCATTTCTTCATTTATTGTGTAGTTCTTATTAGAATATAGCTCTGTGAGGACAGAACATGTCTGTTTTGTTTATTGTTGTATCCTTAGCACCCAGAACAATGTCTAGCATGGGCAAGTTCCTAAAAGATACTTGTTTTATGTTGAATGCATTCGTGAGGATATTAAGTGGATAAAGTAAGTTAACTATACAGCATAAACTGATCATACTTTTTGTGGAAAAATTTTATATTTGTGTGTATATTATATATATGTGTGTAATTTCCAGCTGTAGGATTATGAGTAATTTATACTGCCCTTATCTTTTTCTGCCTGAAATGAGAACTCTGAATAGTTTCATAATCACTAAAAACAAAGATGGTAATATTGTGGGGAAAGGAGGTGTGACACATGGGTCTCCTGTAAGTATTAAAAGAATTTACTGGTCCCTGCGAAGGCAAAAGCACTGACACTGCCTTGCTTGACTTTTTCTCTTGCAGATAACATCTCCACCACCCCCACTTACTGATACACCTGACACAGCAAATGCTGGAGGAGGTTTACCGACAACCATGGGAGGACCTCTTCCTCCCCATCTGGCTCTCAAGGCAGGTAAGGGACTTGAATGCACATACATAAGAGATATACACAATGTTGGTCACCATGTCTTTCTCATTTGGAGAGAAAGAATAACTATGGTAAAACTATTGAAGTTAATAGGGACAATACAAGGTCTTCATAAATTTGCACATACCACTAGATCATTTAATTTTTCTTAGAAATTGTATCACAGCATAATTCTTGGCTGTCATTAGCTTTTACTAAATTTTTATCTCTGAATAAATTTTGCACAGGTTAGAACATTTGGTTAAAGGGTCTTAATGGATTGCCTTTTCTCGTCTCTGACTTATTCCTACCAAATGTATTATAGACTGTTTATTTACCTTATGGATCCAAGCCATTGCTGAATTCTATATATAGTTAAGTCCTTATTTGATAGGTCCTTGGAAACTGATTTTAAGTGAAACGTACAGCAGGTCCTTAAATAACTTTGTTTCCTTCAACATAGTTTTGTTACAACATTGATAAGAAAAAAATTGGTTTCATTATACATGGTTTCACTTACAGTTGCAGTTTCCAAGAACCTTCAACAACCTTAAGTGAGGACTTAGCGTGTAGTTAAAACTTTCATTGGGATATCTACTGCAGGATTTTGATCCAATTGCTTAGGTCTGAGATCCTTAGGAAATAGCAATAGTATCTACCTCATGTGACTGTCTTGAGGAGTAAATTTTTAAAATTGCACATAATTTAGTGGAGCTAATGATCAGTCAGTGATAACTGCTCCTTTTAGTTATTCTGCTTTCTCATCAAGAGTCATCACTTTCTTTCACCTCTTCAGCTTCTCCTTATTCCATCACCAGTCCTAGCAGTTAGCTTTCTTTTCAGGGTCATATTTAGGAAAGAAATAGTTTTATTGTTTAATCTGTTTCACATGTAACAAGTTAAAACAAAGCTACGTTGACATTGTATGCTGGATTGTTGGTCATTTACTGTCATTCACTAATGAAGAAGCTTCCCACTGTATATCAGCCTTGCAATTTAGACCTATACTATAGTGATAAAACCCTTTTTAAATAAATCATGGACACTTTAGGCCTCTTTCTGAATAAGTGAAACTGTGGATTTCTAAACATGGAGGGCCAAAATCTGAATTAGAATAATTCTTTAAAATATTTAGGATTTTTCTACAGTTTGATTCATTAAGGGAACAATCATTTTCTTTCTTTAACAGAAAATAATTCTGGAATTGGAGCCTCTGGGTATGGTGTTCCTGGGCCCACCTGGGACCGGGGAGCCAACTTGAAGGATTACTACTCAAAAAAGGAGGAACAAGAAGTACAGGCGGTAAGCTAGCACCCTGTGTTACACCTCTGGGAATGTGATTTGGGACTTAGTTCACAGCAAAGTTTAAAATAGGCACAAGTTAGTAATTTGGTGTTGCTCTTAAATGATTATTTGAGACTTCTTGTTAAATCAAGTCACTGTAAACCTAACCTACCCATTAAATCTGGCATTCAAATTGCCCGTGAAAAAAGTGTTTTTCTCCTGGTGGTAATAAAAGGTCTCCTCATCTGCTTTATAGGAAATGTAATTTTCTCAGGAAACCTCATCTCATGAGCACTTACAGTAACACTGTCTTAATAGTATGACTTATTTTTTTATGTAATATATTTAGAATGTTGGAACAAGCACAAAAAAGTCAGTTTTTTTTTCCTTAGGAATAATTTAAACTGTAGTATTAGCATATTAACCAATAGCTTGTTTATTAATATATACTAATAACTATACTAATCTAATTAGTATATTAATATACTAATAGCATTAGTATAGTAAGTGATAGCTTGTTTATAGAGTAGGGCTTGCAGATGCAGTAAAAACTAGTTCTGATTTCAGTTTTCACTAAGACTAGAAACTTATTAAAAACAGCTTTTGCATTATAAAGGATGATACAAAGAAGATATTATAAATTTCTGTACCTTATTGTATACATAACTAATAAAATTAGTACAGCCAAATTTAATTATCATCGATTCCACAGACTCTAGAGTCAGAAGAAGTGGATTTAAATGCTGGGCTTCATGGAAACTGGACCTTGGAAAATGCTAAGGCTCGTCTAAACCAGTATTTCCAAAAAGAAAAGATTCAAGGAGAATATAAGTACACCCAAGTGGGTCCTGATCACAACAGGTTTGCTTGTTTTTGCTCTTTTTCTTCTATAGTAAATTAAGGTGGTTTTGGGTATTCACTGTTGAGTGTGTTGTATTTTTGTCCATTATCTGGTTCATCATGTGGATTAGAAGTGAATTGGGAAAAGAAGATATATTACTTTGCACAAGAATTTTCATTGATTTGTGATGTGCTCTTTCTATGGTTTTCACTTCTAAGTGTGATTTTAGCTGTGTAATAAGTTGAGCAAAAATCTGTTGCTTGTGATGCTAGTTAAGGTTGTCATTTGTATCTTAGTGGCAGAAGTCATAGCTGCAAGTAGTGGTTTGACCATAATTGACTCAAAAACCAGCCAGAAGTGGTGATTTTGTTCACTCTTGTTATTGTTAGAGGCAGTTCTAAGTACTGTTTCTTTAATGGGGCAAGTTAGACACTTAAGCTTCAGAGTCTGAGAGGTAGATTGTATTGCCTCTAGGATCCAGATTTCATTTCAGCTTTGAAACAGTTGCCAGCCCTCCTAAGGGTCCTGTTGAAATATAAGGGCTTACTGTAAAGATGAAGAGGGACAGCCTCAGTCTTTTTGTATGTGGGTTAAATTAGCATACTCTTTTCTGTTAAATTTATAAAACTGAACAAAAAGGGGGTTCGTTTTAACAGTGACAGTATGTTTCTCAGCCTGCTTGCTGTTCTTCCTGAGAGCATTCCAGGGTGTAGTAATTATTACTCCCAGGAAGGCTCATATGGATTAGACTCTCTAGGGGGCACTATATTTTTATTGGAAGGGAAGGGAGATTATAATGGAACCTTCTGAATGATTTCAGTTTGCTGTCTTCAATTATATGAAAAAATTGTCCAGACTACATTAAACATATTTGCCTTGAAAATCAAAGTGTTCTCCTTTGGATGCATCTGGCAATCCTAAAATAATTATTACTAAAATAAAACTTGGTCACTGTGGTCAAAATGATGTTAAGAGCATGGTTCCCCTGCTTCCCACTGTTTTGTTCAATCCTGAATTCTCAAATATTTTATTCCCGGTGTCAGACTTTTTCAAACCCTCAGGTTGTATAGGAAAGATATTTGTTGATGATCTGTTTTCTTTAATATTTTGTCCTTCTGAACCGATTGGGCTTAGTAGCACTTGGTGCCTTTAACAAGAAGATACCTAAGTGTGCCTGAAGCTCATGGTTGCAAACAATTTTTGTTATCGGTATCTTATCATTGGTTTCCGATACAAAGAAGTGAAGAATTCAGGACATGAAAATGTGGGAGGCAAAGATAGTTGGGGAAGCTAGGACAGCATTGCTCCACTTATGTCCTTTATTTAAAGGCATAACAGACAGCAACACCAGAGGTCTGTGTTCATACACACATGTGCTGCTGCTTAGGCTGAACTAAGCAATCACATGGGAAACTATTGTAAACTGATTTCTGGTGTCGCTGTTCCCCCTAGGTGGAGGAGAATGAGATTGAGTGCTGACTTTAAGCCTGGCTGAGAAACATACTGGCATCGGTGTCTTTAATGAAAGGGTGGATGTTGTTCCCCTGAAAGCCAGTGGCCTTTGACCCCTGAAGCCGCTGTGCCTAAAGGTCAGTTCACAAGAGGTATAGGAAGGAGTCTAACATTTTTTTCTTAAGCCTCACCTAACCTTTTATTTACAGCACAAAGTTAAGGTTAGAATGTACCTGAGCAGTGGCAGGACCAGAATGCATAGTTTTCAAAGGACAGTTCTTTCCTTGCTGAAACCTAAATTCGTTCCCAAGAATCTGCTAGCAGTTTTAGCTATCATGTTAGAACAAGTGTTTTGTTCTCTAGGACCTGATTTAAATAAATGTGATGTAAGTAGGCTAAATTTTTTGTTATCAAAGGCTGCTTCCAACTGCAGGCAGATGTGAGAACTCTGCCTCAGCAGCCAGTGATATGCACAAAGTGTTTGTATGTACATGTGTGAGTTTGCATCTATTAGCTTATTTTAAGAGATTGCAGTTATTCATGGGTGGCCTACACACAGAGAGATTTGGGCCTACTTTATTTTTTGGCTCCAAGCTAAGTGGAAAATTTCTTTTCATTGAATGTATTCTAGCTATTCATACTCCAGCCTTTGGAATAAGAGTAAGTACATATAGAATCTAAAGCCCTAACATTTTCCTTTCATGAACAATTGGCTCATCAACTTTGATTATATTTGTCTCATGCTATGTTGTATATTATTTGAAGTTTATATACTTCATTTGTTCTAGGATTGGACAGAAATGTTTACAATGGGTTTTTTGTTTGTTTGGTTTTTGCCGTGATTTGCCTAAGCAGTTGGAAAGCCTGCCTGACTTGGGAGACCTGGATTTAGTAATTTCTAACAGTGAAATTCCTAACCTTGTTTATATGTGTTGTTACAGGAGCTTTATTGCAGAAATGACCGTTTATATCAAGCAGCTGGGCAGAAGTAAGTGTTACTGCTTCCCTGATGTTCTAAGTCTTTTTATAAAGGAGGAATTATTACATTAACGTCTTGAGCCACCTATATATAAACTGTGTTACTATTGAAAGAACATAAGATAGCATCTAGGGTATATTTTAGAATATTAGTAATTATATAAATTAGCAGCCTAGTCTCCCAGTTTGCATGTGAAAAAAGATCATGCTAGTGTAATATTTCAAAGGTAAGATAAATGATAGGATGATTAGGAGTCTGCCAGTATCAAAGAACTTTATTTTTTTTCATTTTTAAAGATGAGCACACTAACCAGAAAACTTTAAAACATTTTTTCATCTTTATATATAAAAGTATCCTTTCAGTTCAGATAAAAACTAAGCTAAGGTGAAATTTAGAAAGGAGTACATCACATGATAGGTTTGGATGCCTAAAAGTGGCTGTATAGCATTTGAGTCATAGAGTAAAGAAGTTAAATGTGAGTATATTACCTTGAGGAAACACTTAAAGAATAGATTGGGGTTATTCATTGAGAAAGTAAAAAGGCTAAGATACAATGCCCTGTATTCTTTATTCTTAGGCAGTAAGTTTAAGGCAAGCAGTGTGTTATACTTAAAAGATAAGGACGTAGCCCTGTGTACCTGGTTTTGTTACTAACTAGTTTGTGACCCTGAATAAATCGACACCTTACATCACTGGAGCTCGGTTTACCCATGTGCAGATTGCGAGACATGGCTTAAGATTCTTTCCAGCTTGAGATTTCTACAACTTACATTAATGATTTAAACTTAACAGATGAATGACTTTCCTGCTAGAATCAAACCATTGAATGATTGATTCTTCAGGAGATGATGTTGAATTTCTAATCCTAGACTTTAAAAATAAGTTATTTAGAGTGGATGGGGGATAATAGGGAATCGAGTTCGAGAAAGGCAGGCTAACTTTGTCAGCCCACTGATCCTATCATCAGGATTAATTTGACTATGCTAGTTAGGCAGAAAGGTATCTTTTTACCCCTTCCTTGCTTTTTATAGTCATGTGTTCTAAAGCCAGATGATTCTGGAGGAGAGGAAACTTTGAGTAGAATTTTCTTTAAGAGTATGAGTAACTGTTAGCTTCAGTTTAATGCTGGAGTCAACAAACTATAGCCCTCTGGCCAAGTCTAGTCCACTGCCTATTTTTATAGTTTTACTGGAACATAGCTACACTCATTCATTTATGTCAGGGGACAGCAAACTTTTTTCAGTAAAAGACTCGATAGTAAAAGCTTTCCAGGTCACATATATCACACATTGTTATTTTTGTTTTATTTTTACAACTCTTGAAAAACATAAAATCCATTTCTAGTTCCCAGGTCTGTAGTTTGTCAAACCCTAGTTTAAGTATTGTCAGCGACTGATTTCACACATTAAAGGAGGAGTTCAATAGTTGCGACAGCTATATGGCCTGCAAAGCCTAACATATTAATATTTATTAATTGAAGTTATTTCCTGACCACTGCTCTAGGTAACCATTCGGACACCGTATCTTTAATTTGTTTTTTGACTCTGTTACTTTTCAGAAGTTAACTGTTTTCTTCCCCTGTTTTAATGCTGAATTACATTAACAATGATAGCTTTGTTGAAATAGGTTATTTGCTTTAATAATGTTGATTTGTATGTATGTCTTAGTGTCAGCCTGTAATCAAAATTGTTGGTTATTTAGTTGATAAGCTGTTCTGGAATTGCTTTTGGTTGGCTGGTTGAATGAAAAGGAAGTAGAACGCATGCATACACTGTATTTTAGGGCTTTTGTGCCTAAGCGCCTAGTTGCTTGTGATAAGACGTTTCTTTACTCAGGTGATTATCCTTCTGTCTTTGGTAATCCTGACCTTACATTGTAGGGATTTTTGCACGAGAGCATGGATCAAATAAGAAACTAGCAGCACAGTCGTGTGCCCTCTCACTTGTCAGACAACTCTACCATCTTGGAGTGATAGAAGCTTACTCTGGACTTACAAAGAAGAAAGAAGGAGAGACAGTGAGTTTTTAGACTTAATAGTCCAGTAAGATATTTTAAGGTTCCATTTAGGTTTTTTTAGTATTTGGCTAAGGAAGTGTAATAAATATTTAGTTCTAGGCATCTTATTTCAAGAAATGAAAATGGCCCTACTAACCATCGCTATGTCTGGTGTGATCCTATGTTCATACTGCCTATTTACAATGAGTAAATATTTAATCACTAAAGTAGTAATTCTCTCACCAAAGGGAACTGATTATTGATTTAGGAATATTGTAGCCTTAGTGTCAACTACACTACAGCACCACTGTAACAGATTTGAGTAATGTTCATATGTGTGTTACGTGATATTGATGGTCATCCTTTCTCTGTAGGTGGAGCCTTACAACGTTAATCTCTCTCAAGATTTAGAACATCAGCTGCAAAACATCATTCAAGAGCTAAATCTTGAGATTGTGCCCCCAGTAAGCATATAGTTAAGTTCACTTTTGTATAGAACTTCTCTCATCAGACAAGCGACTCATATTCTTTTTTTTTTAATTTTCTTATTTTTAATAGCCTGATGATCCTTCTGTGCCAGTTGTACTCAACATTGGCAAATTGGCTCACTTTGAACCATCTCAGCGACAAAACCAAGTGGGTGTGGTTCCTTGGTCACCTCCACAATCCAACTGGAATCCTTGGACTAGTAGCAACATCGACGAGGGACCCCTTGCTTATGTGAGTGCAACATTGTTTTTTCAAGATCAGACTCTAGTGTTTTACTCTTGAATATACTTCATTAGTATGTCTAGCTAAAATATGGATTTCACTTGGAGCTGAATTATGTGCCTTCGTTTGACTATATTGCATTTTCATTTTACAGGCTACTCCAGAACAAATAAGCATGGACCTCAAGAGTGAATTAATGTACCAGCTGGAACAGGATCATGATTTGCAAGCAGTAAGTCTGTGAAATATTTAGATATGTGGTTTCCAGAGCTTCAGAGTGTTCTAGGTATGGGGAAAAAGACAGTGAATAATATCTTTTGCCCTTTTTAGGAGGGTAGATCAAAGATACGTAATAAACTGCTAATCCTAGTTAACTCTGAGGGTAGTTACTATGAGTCGAGGGCCTAGGAGAAAATTTGACTTCTTAATGTAATTTAATGAAGGTGGAGAGATTTGGGATAATAACTCTTTTTGTTGTTTTTTAGTATTTCTCAAGTAAAAAACAATTGTTAAAGGGAATGCATGTGAAATGTTCAGGGAGAACAAAAATAAAGGTACAAACAGCACCACAAGATAAATTCTTCAGAAATTTAGTGAAAAGAGAAGCAGTTTTATTAGAGACATAAATAATATACACTCTTTATGAAAAAATATTTTGAGTACTAAGCTGGTAGAAAGGAATAAGTTTCCGTGGAGATGACGGGCTTTTTTTGTGTGTTTTGGGTTTTTTTTTTAAGGATTAGGACACTAACGTATATGTTGGTAGAAATCTGACTAAGGTATAACTTTTCTAATGCAGATCTTGCAGGAGAGAGAGTTATTGCCTGTGAAGAAATTTGAAAGTGAGATCCTGGATGCAATTAGTCAAAATTCAGTTGTCATTATCCGAGGAGCTACTGGATGTGGTAAAACCACACAGGTTCCCCAGTTTATTCTAGATGACTTTATTCAGAATGACCGAGCAGCAGAGTGTAATATTGTAGTAACTCAGGTAAGTAGCAAACCAACTATGAGGTGTGTGGATAGAGTTTGAGAGATGGAAATACCTAGAGGCCAGACTATTCCAAATTCTTTTCTTTGATCAGCTTCCCTTTGTAGTCACATAAGATTCTGAGATTGTTGGAGCATTAGACCATTTAAATTTAAAAAATAGATTAATAGGAAGAACATATGTCTTTTTCTAATCTCCAGTATCCTACACTGACTGGTAAACTAAATTGGACCATGTAGGGGATTCTTTTATCTGAGCTAAAGGGAGTCTTTGGGCCTAGAATCAAACTCAGGATCAAGAATTCTTTCTCAAGCTCACATATAAATCTTGATCATCTCTCTTACCACCTTAATATTGAGTAAAAACTACTCTGAGCCAGAATAGGCAAGCCAGCAAAATATGTAATGGTTAACTTACACTGAATGCTTGCTGTAGGCCAGATTCTATTATAAACAGTTGCACTTTTTTCCCCCAACTCATTTGAAGTTCATAATGACCCTGAGATCTAAATATTATTTAGTATTTCTTAAATTAAGGCACAGAGAAGGTCAGTTGCCTAAGGTTAACACAGAAGGTGGTAGAACTAGGATTCAAAAGCAAGCAATCTGCCTTCAGGAGTTTTCCTTTTAACTAATGTAATACCTTACTAGCAATCAGCAAGGCCCTCAAATTTGTCCCAGTACTTAAAGAAGAAGTAATTAGCTCTTTCGAGCATTCTCAGGTTAAAGCAGTTTCATCAGCTCTAAACCTGTGCTTCTCGCTCTTGAGAGCATTGCAAATAGATGCCACCTGTCAGGCAGATTCAGATCTTGAATTAGAGCTTCTTAACCTGGGTTGCATTAGTGATACTTAGAGGTGGATCATGAATGTTAAAATAAGAAAAAATGTTCATTTACATGTACATAGCCTATTTCTGAAATATTTTTTAACATTTCTGAAACAGAGACACATTTTAATAACTGGTAACTATCTTATGTGAGAGTTAAGGTTTTTGGCCTAAAAAATTACTGAAGGAATCAATGTTCCAAGATTGATGACATTTTAGGGTTGAAAAAATACAATCCATGTTTTTCTGGGAAAATATCCCTCATTCCTTATTCTCAAAATTTTCTCTGATTTCCCTTCTCACCCCCAAAACTGACTTAATCCTTTGTCTTACAGTGAATGTTCCAACCCCAACTACCATGATTGAATAAACTATCCTTGCTCTTAATCCTCACCTGATGTTTTCGGAGAAATATTGTTCAGGAGGGCACCATTTTACAGAAGAGAAACCTTGAGCTCTGCTCTGCCCTGCCTCTTCACTACAGCTATCCATTTTTAACCTTAGAAGCAGTTTAGGCATATAGGCAGAAATGCAGATTTTAACAAATGACTTAAAGACAGGTGTTCTCAGTCAGAAGTTATCTGCATATCACAAGTAGGATAAAACCAATTCCTGGCCAAGTGAGAAGTGTCTTTTTACTACTTATCTAACTTACCAAAACTGAGTTATTCAAGCAAGACAAAAATGGCTTTTGTGTTGTGGTCTTCAATTTTGTATTATCTGCTTACTAACTTGTGCCCTGTCCCAAATAATTTGGACATTTCCAGTAGTTTCATTTGTAAAATGCACAGGTTTCTATATACAGAGTTAATAAATGTATAGCAGTGAGCTACAGGGTGAAATAGTGGGTCAGATGTTATTCTACTTCTTTTAAGGAGTATGAAAACAGCTTTCATTTATCCAGTAGACTTCCTTTATTCCTTTATAAAATGGTAGAATCCTGGAATTGGAAAATATTTTCAGAGAATTACTCCATTTTCCTACCCGTGGTGGAATGTTCATAATAGGTGGTTATTTAACTTCCGCTTAAAATTTCCAATGGCATGAAAATGTATTACTTTGCAAGCCTGTGTCTTCTAATTTTGGAATAATGACACGTAACTATCATTGTATCTACATTTTGTGGCTTCCGTCTTTTTGTCCTAGTGTTTGCCCCCAGATGAGTCTCTGATACCTCTTACCTATAACAAGTCTTCAAAAATTTAAAAACCTGTATAGTGTCCTAGTATGAACTTATAGTTAATAAGTCTTAACTGTAAACATCCATAGTTAAGCCACGAAGATAAGGTAAGTCTAGGATCCAGTTAACCACATTCAAATGCATCGGCATCCTACCTGTGATGTAAAAGGTAGGCCCAAGCATACTGATTGGTCATTATAGAATAGTTTTTTTAATATTTTCAATATTTATGTAGTACTTCTGTTAATGCAGTCTGAGATGGCATTGGTAATTTTTGTAGTAATATCACTGTTATATCATTTTTCCTTTTCTTCTACTTTTAGGCATCTGTAGGATACCAGTTGAAGTCATTAAGTATTAGAAAGTTTTTTATGTTCGTGGTTTAAGTGTATTATCTCAAGTCACAGAGCACAAGTTTAGACCTATGTACTAGAATAAAACAGAATGAGTAGCTCAAATTATGACCCTCGGCCTTATCACCAGGCTTAGTGTAAATTCTCAACCAAACTCACTGAATTCTGCCTTGGCTATGCATACCCAAGCCTCTTAAAACTTCCTGGGCTACATGTAGAAAATTTTAAAATAGGAAATAGTTATCTTCTGACTTTAAAGTTGTTTGAAAGAGATAAATTATAATTATTAGGATATAAATCAAGCATGTTAAATTAATATTATCTGTAAATAATTTTATTAATCCTATACCCACCCCATAGTGCCATCATTTCAGGATGCAGCTTTCCCTCAAAAAAAATAAATAAATAAAATAAGTTCAGAACTTAGAAAATAGCGATGGTGGAGCCTGATTATGTTATGTAATATCTAATGCCTTAGGAATCTTGAAATATTTCATTGTGGCCTAGTTCTATTACTCTGTATTTAATACTCTGGTGAGAAAAAAAGAGGAACCAAGTTGCCACCTTTTAGCACTTCAGTTGGAGAGTCCCTTCAGTTAGAGATCCCTGACATAGAAGAAATTTCTGTAGTTCTGGGAAAATAAATGTCAAGAGGTATACATCAAAGGTGTGGTGCCTAGAATGCTACTAAAGAACCATTTGGGAGAGAGGTCTTCAACGTCTTATGGTACGGAAAAGTGTTACCCAGTATCTGGTACATACTAATATCAGTCAGCACTCAGTAAATATTAGCTGTTTCAGTTAATTTATAAACTACACAGAAGTGGGAGGAAGAAGTTATCACTTTAAACTACCTACTACTGGGGCTGGACTCCAGGCAAGAGTAGTAAGATTCTATAGAGAAAGTGAAGGGGAAGGGTAAAAACCTACCAAACAGATACAATGAACACTATTTGGGTGATGGGCACACTTATGGCCCTAACTAAAGCGTTATAAAGCTATTCATGTAACAAAAACATTGGTACCCTTAATATTTTGGAAATTAAAAATTTTTTAAATAATGTTTAAAAAGAAAATGAGATCAGCAGATATATGTAATGAAAATTACATTCTCAATATGGTGGACAGTTTGAACTATTCTGCTGGAATGACTTACGAACATTATTCCTTGTTTTCATCCCGTGCTTTCTAAGTCAGTTCTTGTGTTATTTTTAACATATTTAATCACATGCAACATAAAGTTATAAAAATAAAGGCAGAATAATTGGGGAAAAGATTAGATTGGGAGTAAAGAAAATTTGAATGTAAGTTTTAAGTCATTTATATGACTTTAGGCAAAATAACCTCTCTGGGCTTATGTTTTTATCTGTTGAAATTGGAAAAAGAAGATCTTACTATTCCGAAGCACAAGATCGTATGTGCAGCCATGGTTTTTATTGTTACACAAATGTTAATAATTATTCTGGAAGTCTCTACAGTGTTGATTCTTTAAATATTGGAGGCATATATAAAAGTCACTCTGCAGGTATAGATAAATGTTTTACCTGTGAGCCTTGCCTTGTATTTATTCACTGTGGGACAGTATATAAAATAAATATTGAAGCACAAAAGATTAAGAGAAAAGGGAAGGGGTAGGTTATTTAAGGAATAAGCAGAGCAACTTCATAGGCTACAGCTGCCGTGCAGTCTGAGAAGTGTTCAAACATTCATTAGTACCCTTTCACATTAAACAGCGGTGTTATCCCACACAAAATGCCTATCCTGGGAGTATTCATAATGAGCTAAAGCCATAGTAAGAATTAAAAGGTTTTTTTACTGCTTTTCTTCTGGCTGTAAACCAGACGGAATTAGTAAGGAAAATTATATGCAGTATGTTCAAGGCATCTTTCAATCTGTTATGTTTATGGGCAGAATAAATATGAACTAGGTAATTGTACACTTGTATTTGTTACTAACTCCATACCTTAAGGGACTCTTATATTAGGAATATAGGAATTAAATCATGTTTTACATTGGTTCAGAAGATATTGGTAGCTCTAGTGAAGTTGCTGAGTTTTTTTATTTTCAATTTTTTAAAGATTGTAACAGCCTCTGGTTTCCTAGTCATGTCATAACATGGGATATCACATAGGTACTTAAGTAAATATGAAACTCAGAAAAAGCTATCTCAAGCAAGAAACTATAATAAAATCCAATCTGTCAGCAGGAACTTTTTGACAAAACTCCAAGGCAGCTTAAAAGCATTCAGTCCATAAATTTGTATGTATCTCTGTAGCTATACCTTAAGCGTATCGTAATAGCTGTAATATCTACCAAGTAAAGATTGTGTGCTTAGAATATAGGGAACACTACAGAAAATTTTTCATAAAAATCAAGGTCCAACACTTAAAACATTAACCTACAACATTCTTCTCAAGGGTTCTTCTTAAGGATTTATTGCTGGAAACAGTAATGTACATTCAGTTTTCCCTGCTGTGTAAGCTCATCAAAAAAACAGGAGTGATTTCATTTAGTTTCCTATTTCTAGCATCTTCTGTGGTATCTGATGCAGAAGTGCAATGAGTTTTTTATTGAGTTAATAAGTGAATGAAACATGGTCACAGTACATATGGCAAAGAAGGCAGTTCACCTTCCTGATTCCTGTATGTCTTTGTTAAATGATTTTCTAAAAGCGTGTTTTTAGTGCAGTAGGCAGGTACAAAAGCAAGCCCTGTGTGTGTGGCTGTGCCCACTTCCCTACTGGAAATTCACTCTGAATATTATTTAAGAATTGGGGCCAGCCGGGCGCAGTGGCTCACTCATGTAATCCTAGCACTTTGGGAGGCTGAGGTATGCGGATCATTTGGGGCCAGCAGTCCAAGACAAGCCTAAGCAACATAGTGAGACCCTGTCTCTATAAAAAATAGAAAAGTTAGCTGGGCTTGGTGGCATGTGCCTGTAGTCCTAGCCACTCTGGAGGCTGAGGCAGAAGGATCCCTTGAGCCAGGGGAGTTTGAGGTTGCTGTGAGCTATGATTGTGCCACTGTACTCCAGCTCGGGCAGTAGAGCTAGACCCTGTCTCAAAAAAAAAAAAAAAGGTGGTGCCAGTGACAAATTTTATTATCTATAAAAACCATAAAATCGCTTTATATGCAAGATGAAAAACAGCCTTTTTAAAGTATTTGCCATAAAATTAAATAGTAATATTTTTGTCCTGATTTTTAAAAAATAAATTTTAGAACTTACTAAAAATGTCATTAACTGTTAACTCAGCTGACAGTAGGACAGATTAACTATAATAATCTAAATACCCTAATAAACAATTATAACTGTAATTTTGTGGGGTTTTTTTTTCATATCACTTCCTTTTTCTTATCTCAGCCCAGAAGAATCAGTGCGGTTTCTGTGGCAGAACGAGTTGCATATGAGAGAGGAGAAGAACCTGGAAAAAGCTGTGGCTATAGTGTTCGATTTGAGTCTATACTTCCCCGTCCTCATGCCAGTATAATGTTTTGTACTGTAGGTCAGTAATGTGTTTTGATCTTTCATTTAGTGTTTATATTGTGGTGTTTGTGAAAAAAAACTTGGTAACAGACCAGAATGGCTAAAAATATTGAGCCAGTCTCAGAATTCTTATTTAAATAGGACTTTTGGCACTTTTTTCTTCATGGAGAGCATGATGTACCTGCTGGTGGTTGTAGCTTAAAGAAAATGAAATCATGAAATCAATGAAAAACGTAGTTTATAGTAAACCATCACCTTTTTAATACTTTAAATATACAAGTGATTATTTCCTAAAATGATCCTGGGGTTATGTTAATTGAAGTATAGTTGATTGTCTAGAAATTTGCTTCTTTAAGCTTTTCTGTATACTTCTCTACTTTTGTCTAATTAACATAGAAACACATCTCTAGTTGTTGCTCTGATTTTCTTTCCAAGGTGTGCTCCTAAGAAAATTAGAAGCAGGCATTCGAGGAATCAGTCATGTAATTGTAGATGAAATACATGAAAGAGACATTAATGTAAGTAATTTGAAGAATTATGGTAAGTTACTACTAATATTATTTCTAAATGGAGAGAAATCAAAGTAGAATGTCTTTGCTTTATTTTCCCTTTCCCCACTGCTTATAATTTATCTTCTATCAAAACAATGAACTTAAGTCACTAAGATGTTGAACACCTTTCTTTAGTGAAACCATTCAACCTTTTTTTTCCACTTTATTAAACCCTCAGCATTCTAAAAGTGAAGACTTTTCATTATAATGTGTAACTGCAGTGATCAGTAAGAGCTGGCATAATTCAGCAACTGAACTAATTTATGACTGAATAGTTGATGAACTTTTTAAAATGATTAGTTTTTCTTTGAATTGGAAGTTTGATAAATTTTACAATTTTTATTTTACATAATTAACAGTGTCATTTTGGATGTTTGCAGCTTTGATCCTTTCAGATGTTAATAATGATAATCATGCCACAATTAGGAACAATCTAGAATTTACTTTCCATCCCTCCCATGTTTGGTCCTTTGGTCCTGTATAAAATTAACTTGCTATATAATTTTATTATATTCAAGCCAAGTATAGAATCTTTCAGAGGTGTCAGTACGTTGACAGTATGTTCATTCAAACTGTAACCAAGCTATTATGACTCAAAACATTCTTTGGAGGAACTCCAGAAATTTTTATAACTATTGTAGTTAATCATCTTTAGTTTTGGCAGAACTTTGACCTTTGTTAATCTAAAGCAAGTAAAAATTGGATGGTTCATTGTGACGTTTACAATCAGAAATCCAGCTATTCAGTGGCACAAAATTTTTGCTATTTTTGTTATTCATAATTGCTAGGAGGCTTTATCTTTTTTCCTGATTGACTTAATTAACAAATTAAATGTTTGGATTTATCTTTACTTGCTTCTTGATATAGCAGTGTTCTTAGGGTTTAAATTACCCCAAATACTGAAATAATATGGATCATCATTAGTATTTTCCTAACAAAATAAGCTTTTCTTAAAAGATTGTCAGGTCTATAATAATGGGCCATTCACAGTGAAAAATGAAAAAAAGCCTTTGCAGAAACTTATGTTCTCTTTCAAGTAAATCTTAAATAATTTTGTCACTTTATATGGAAAACCCAAAAGCACTTACCAATTATTGCAGATAGTAGGAGAATATAACAGTATGGTTGTTAAATAAAGATAAAAGGTTAATCTACAGAAGTCAATTTCATTCTTGATATTTTTATACAAATAGCTAGAAAATAACTAAAAAGAAGATACCATTGCAGTGGTCAAAATGTCCAGTACTTAAGATAAATTCAACAAAAAGACATGCAAGACCTCTACAGGACAAATAAATTATTGTTATGAAGCACTAAAAAAGAACAGGTCGTGTTCATGGATAGAAGGACTTAATATCATATAAGTATCAGTTCTTTGCAAGTTGATCCACAATTTGAATGCAATTCTATCAAAATACTAGCAGGGTTTTCTCCATAGAACTTGATAAGTTGGTTATAAATACTTAAAGATTCATGGTCAAAAATAGCCACTACTTCTGAAGAAGAGTAGAATGGAGGGCCTTGCCTTACAGATAAGAGGACTTATTTTGAAACTATAGTAATTGAGACAGTGTGATACATGGGTTGGCACTTTGATGGAATAATATAGGGTACAGAAGCAGATTTTGTGTTAAATTTTGTATGCAGCTTTAGTTTAAGACAGTGGTGGCATGTCAGTGAGAAAGGAAATGGGCTATATTCAGTAAATGGAACTGGAAAGAAATGACCATCCCTAAGGACGTAATTTTAAATTTTCTAGTAATACATTCAAAAAAGTAAAAAGAAACCGGTGATATTAACTTTAATATATTTTTTAACTCAGAAAATATTAATATTTTTAAAATATATTAACGAGAAATTTTACGTTCTTTTTTTTTCACATGAAGTCTTCACAATCTGGTATATATTTTACACTTAAAGCACATCTCAGTTCAGATTAGTCACATTTCACATGCTTAGTAGGCATGTGTGGCTAATGGCTACTGTGGTAGGGCAGCATAATTCTAGACCTTATGAAAGGATTTCTTTTTTTTTTTTTTTTTTTTTTTTTGAGTCCCACTGTCTTGGTTGGGGTAGAGTGCCATGGCGTCAGCCTCGCTCACAGCAACCTCAAACTCCTGGGCTCAAGCCATCCTCCTGCCTCAGCCTCCCGGGTAGCTGGGACTACAGGCATGCGCCACCATGTCTGGCTAATTTTTTCTATTTTTAGTTGTTTGGCTTATTTCTTTATAGTAGAGATAGAGTCTCACTCTTGCTCAGGCTGGTCTCGAATGCCTGAGCTCAAGCAATCCTCCCACCTTGGCCTCCCAGAGTGCTAGGATTACAGATGTGAGCCACCGCACCCAGCCAAAAGGATTTTGTAAGACACGAAATGCACTAGCGTTGAAATAAGAGATCTATATATTTGTTAAAATTAAGATCATTTGCTCATTCAAAAGATACTTAAAGGAAAACCACAAGCTAGAAGATTTCAGTATATTGGTATATAAATATATAAACAATTCTTACAAATCAGTAAGAAAAGTTCAGACAACTCAGTAGAAAACAGAGCAAAATATACTTACACAAAAGTATACAAAATATACTTAAAAAATATTTGATAAACATGGAGGTATTCAGTCTCATTGGGGACTAGGAAAGTACAGATCAAGACCACAGTAAGGTACTGCTTTATGTCCATCTGATTAATAAAACTTAAGCGACAATACTAAGTGTTGGAGAGCATGTGGATCAGTAGCATCTCTTATCCGCTCTTCATGGAGATATATAAATAATAGAACCACTTAGGAAAATAGTTTAATATTATCTCCTGAAGTTCAACATTTACATGCTGTATAGCCCAGCAATTCCATACCCTCACTTACCTGTAGATACTTGGGTAAGTATAGCAGAAGACTTGAAGAAGAATGTTCAGAATAGCAAGTATTCTAAGTGTACATATAAGAATAACATCTATTGGATGTCGGGCAGGGGGGAGGGGGAGGAGGGGACACGTATATGCATACACAAAGAGTGCAATGTGCACCAGAGAGATGGACATGCTTGAAACTCGGACTCGGGGGGTGGGGGCGGGGTGGGGGGGATAAGGGCGACATACGTAACCTAAACATCTGTACCCCCATAATACGCTGAAATAAAAAAAAAAATAGCAAATATTCACATTACCACTAATAAAATCCTGGAAGCAACCCAAATACCTGCCAAGAGTAAGTGAATTAACTGATATACTCATATATAAGAATATTAAACAGTCAACAGACAGAATGACTATAATAATGTGTGGACAAATCTTAGCAATGTTATAGTATGCGAAAAAAATCCCAAAAGATAACATAAAATATGCATTCCCATAAAGTTAAGAATAAGTAAAATTTAAAAATACAGCCAAGTGTGAGGCATGTGTTAAAGTGTGCCTATAAATTTAAATTTCACTGAAAAATTTGAGATGAATTCTTTGCTCTCATTGATGAATTTTTCTCTTCCCCTTCCCAAATAGTATACATTTCTAATTCTTGCAGTTATTAGGTTACAACTGTTTTTAAGAATTCTGTTACTGTATCCCACTGTAACCCTTTGTTTCTTGTACTTCTTCTATAAGTCATGTAAGAAACTGAATTTCACTGATGGCTTGTGGCTTTATAACACAAAACCATTTAGGTATATCACACAAACTTTTAATGCAATCTTTTAAAATTTGTTTTTGTGTTTTTATAGACTGACTTCCTTTTGGTAGTGCTGCGTGATGTAGTTCAGGCTTATCCTGAAGTTCGCATTGTTCTTATGTCTGCTACTATTGATACCAGCATGTTTTGTGAATATTTCTTCAATTGCCCCATCATCGAAGTTTATGGAAGGACTTACCCAGTTCAAGGTAAATATTGTGGGGTAGGGGTAGGAAGGTGAACATCCTTTGTGCAGTAGGGTTTGGATTTTTAAATCCTGAAGATTGGAGTTTAAAGGATATTTAAAATACAGGCCAAATTAGAGTATCAAATGCATCATAACATTCTTGGGGAGTTTCTTGCTTGTGATTTTAGTTAGGCCTCTGGTTTAATTCACTACTCGAGTTTACATATCCAGCAAATTTCCAGGCCTTTACTTACAGATAAACTTAATTTTTAAAATTACAATTCATATTTATAAATTTAAGTTTATAATATAATTAAAATTATAATTTAAAAATTAAAGACTTGTATGACTTACAGACATATAAGTCACTGTGGTCTGTAGGTGTTCATGGGCAATACTATTAAGTTTTAAGCAGCCAGGGTCAGATTAACCAGAGAATTCTCAGAGCAAGCAGATTTTGAAATGAGATTAATAGAAGTATTTCAAGGTTAAGTATTTCTGATAAGAGCTTGTTTAGTTTCTTTAGGAGATTTTTTGTCATCACCGTTTTCAAGGACAGTCATCCGGTAGCTTTGTTTAAAAAAATGAATTATGGCACAATCTAATTGTGGTCATAAAAATAAGCTAAGAGATTAGCAGTGTAGGTTGGTAAGAAATGATGAACGGCTATGTTGGGGTGCTAATTTTTGAAATTCAAAAGTAAGGGTAATTCTGAAATAAAAGCCAATATATTTCACAGGGGTTCAGGTTAATAATTCTGAAGCTCTGCTATACATGGTTACTAGGATTGAAAAAAATGAATGAATGAGAGATTGTGGGAGCCAGGTTTTTTACTACTAGAGTGAGAAGTTACAAATAAATAGGGAGAAGGCTAGAATGGACCATATGGTACTAGATTGTAGTTGCAGACATCAGTATGAACTTGTGGTTAGCTAATTATGGATACATGGATAGATGTAGGTATAATTATAGATAGGTGTGGATACATGCATTAGTGTACGTACATATTTTTCCTACCTCCTGTCTCCTGAGTGGGCATAGAAGCAATGACACCCAAGTAGCACATGCCAGCACCCAAATCTTGTTTCTAATACCATTCTCCAGTTAAAGGAACCAGACATACCTGGAGATGGCTGATGCTAGGACTGAGGCAAGGAATATACAAAATGAGCCTGGAACATCTTGTGCCTTAGAGTAAGGAAATACTTAAAAGAAGCCCACAATGATGGGGATAAAGGGACACAGGAGCACCTGAAGGAGCTCCCAATGGCCAAAGCTAGAATAGTTTGAACAAAAAAATAACATAGTATTAGATTCGATCCAAAATGTAAAATATCTGTGAATCCGTATGCATATAAATAAGTGATTGAATAAATAAGGGAGAATAATGACAAATCTCGTATACAAAAGAATCTCAAATAATTTTTTTAGATGATATCCTCCTCCCTCAAACAAGTAGGACTTAACTCCCTATCCCTTGAGTGGGCTGTGCTTACCTTCTAAAGAGTACAGTATGGAAAGGGGACAGAAAAGAGTAACTTTGCAGTGGAGAAACATGGCAACACTTCCTCAGGTGATCAAGTGTAACATTAGGAATAAGTCGTATTGCTAGGATATACCCATAATATGTGATGAGAATGACACTTTGGGGTTCTTAGGATATAGAGGGGGGAAGTATTTAGATTATAGAAACACTCTGGGCCCATCAGAGAATCTGAGGCATTGTTGGTTGGCAGATCTTCCAATCTTTGCATTGAGATCCTTCTTCAGAAACAACTAAAAGGAATCCATTGTATGTGTGCATCCTGATAGAGGTAGGATGGACTAAGTTATTTCTTTCCATGTATAAACTTCCACACCATGGGAGTGTACAACATAGTGCTTGTGTACAATGGGCATTCTGTAAATGTTTGGTTGAATATTATACACAAGGAATAACCCTACTGGCTTTGTGGGAATAGGTATAGATGCCTTCCCTCCTTTTAAGGTCTAAGAGAGGAAAACAGTGAATTTGATTAGGGAAAAAAAGGTTATTGCTACTGAAATTTCTTGACAGTTGTGAAGTGTCAGATTGAAGGTAATTAAGGTAATTTTGAACTAGGAGTTGGTAAATGATTTTAAGACTGCTCCGTAGTGAAAGTTGATAGTACTTACCTGACTGGATTATCCCTCGGCAGAATATTTTTTGGAAGACTGCATTCAGATGACCCACTTTGTTCCTCCACCGACAGACAAGAAGAAAAAAGATAAGGATGATGATGGTGGTGAGGATGATGATGTGAGTGGAATTTCATGAAGAATTTTCATATGGGCAAATTGTTCATGCAGAGAAGAGAATGTTTTTAGTAAAAACATGCAATGAGTTAGCATTACAGAAAACTTACAAAAACTAGTAATATAATGTCTGTTTTGCATTAATTGATGTATTTCACTCCAAAGAATTCCAGGTTTAGCGACAAGCTCTTTTCTACCATGAATTAAATTATCTTTGGCATAAAGGTCAAAAAAAAAAAATAGGAAAGAGTGAGATGTTTAAAGGCCATAAATGGTTAGAGACAGCTAGCACCATTTTATAAGGTTTTGCCACTCAAAAGTGTTTTCTGTGGCCACAGCACCTGGGAAACTGGTAGAAACGCAGAATGTTGTACCCTATGTTTAGCAGGGGGAAAAAGACCAATTGGAATAACTTTGTTTCTCATTACTGAGGTCATGGTTTGTCATTGATTCTAATGTAGACTTTTTGGAAAATATGGACTACATTATATCAGAAATAGATGAAGGTGATCAAAGATTATTATTAGGAGCAGTTTGTTAATCAGCAAGGAAAATAATTTCAAAAAACCAGAGTTAATAGTTATGAGAGGCCGGGCACGGTGGCTCATGCCTCTAATCCTAGCACTCTGGGAGGCCAAGGCGGGAAGATAGCTTGAGAGTCAAGAGTTTGAGACCAGCCTGAGCAAGAGTGAGACCCCATCTCTATTAAAAATAGAAAAATTAGCCAGCCATCATGGCATGGCACCTGTAGTCCCAGCTACACGGATGGCCGAGGCAGGAGGATCGCTTGAGCCTAGGAGTTTGAGGTTATGGTGAGCTATGATGATGCCACTGCACTCTACCTGGGGTGACAGAGTAACACACTATCTCAAAAAATATAGTTATGAGAAAAAACTCTACTCCGTAGAAAGTGCTGTTAAAGGTTTCAGTGTCAAATTTAAAAGTTTGTCCTTGGGTATTAGTCATGTCCTAGAGGAAACATTAGTAAAAATAATCATTATATTGATGTTAGAGTCTATGTGTTTTGGAAATTACATTTCTTCTATATGCTAGCATATGACTAGTCAGCTAGAATTAATAATTAACAACATCAGATGTCATTTGAACATAAAGAACAAATCTAGAAGACTTATCTCATGAGCTGTAGTAATTGAGACAGCCCAAAATATGTCACCCTATTTTTTGCAGGCAAATTGCAACCTGATCTGTGATGATGAATATGGTCCAGAAACAAGGATGAGCATGTCTCAAATGAATGAAAAGGAAACTCCTTTTGAACTCATTGAAGCTCTACTTCAGTACATTGAAACCCTTAATGTTCCTGGAGCTGTGTTGGTTTTTTTGCCTGGCTGGAATTTGATTTATACTATGCAGAAGCATTTGGAAATGAATCCACATTTTGGTATGAGTCTTTGAATTCTTCTGTATTTGAGAGTGAAAAATGAATATTTTTGCTTGTACCCATATGTGAAAAGAGAAAATTTAGCGTTATCTCTGGTTTTGAATAAAAACATGTGTGATGGAGAGCAATTTAAACCAGCTATTTGTAGTCCTTAATCATTTTGTATTGTTGTAGGAAGCCACAGGTATCAGATTCTACCTCTGCATTCTCAGATTCCTCGAGAGGAACAACGCAAAGTATTTGATCCAGTACCTGTTGGAGTAACCAAGGTGAATATTAAACCCCACAGTGATGGGGTTGGAAGTGACATAGATATTAAGCAAATGTTACAGGCCTTCCAAGAGCTTCCCCCAAAATTATAACACATCTAAATTGAGGAGAATAAAGTCTCCCTGAGCTTAGTAGGTTTTTAATTATCCAGTCAATGGGCAAGTGAGTTTTTTTTTTTAAGCCTTCTAAAATTCTCTTGTCATTTGTTAACATACATAACAAATATCAATCCTTTCAAGTATATAATAGGAACATTTTTCTGGAGTGTAATTTTTCTTATTTCTTTGCAGGTTATTTTGTCCACAAATATTGCTGAAACAAGCATTACTATAAATGATGTTGTTTATGTCATTGACTCCTGCAAGTAAGTTCCCAGAGAACCTGTTTGCCTGTTACAGTATTACCAGCTGGAAACTTCTTATCAGTTAACAGAATCAGAAATACCTTATTTTTAAACTCCTGTGTCTTATACCTTCAAAATTATTGTGCATCTATATAGGGTTATAGCTGATCAGCAGTCCAGAGTAATTATTCTTATTGCTCATCACAAATCATTTACATGGTAGAAAGTGACAAAATTTAACACTTTAACTTCTGACTGCTTCCCATTGGTCTTGTCTGCTGGTGTTTAGGGTCATTATGTGTATACGGTAATTGATACACAGAGAGGTTATATCTAGCCAGCTTGTGCCCATGTCTTCTCTGTGTAGTCCTTCAGTCTGTCCCAACAATTAAAAACAATTTACCAATGCTTGTTTTAGGGAATGGTGAATAGCATTCTGTGCCAGTCTTAATCATTTAGTAGCAATTGCCTATGTGTAATGTTGAAGGAATTTGAGGTTGTTAAATGGTTCAAAAGGACCATGCAGTCACCACTTGATGAGGTGTATGGTATGAGATGTGCCACATATTCCAGTTCAGCATACAATCTTCAGGTCATACATATCCTAAAAGTTTGCACTAAACTTCAGAATAGAGGTAACTTTAATAATTGTCACTTACTTCCATGTATGTGCCAGATTCCATTTAAATGCTTTACATTTATTAATTTCACCTAATGTTTACAAATAAAAACCCTGTAAGGTAGGTAGTATTGTACTCATTCAGATGAAGGGGATGAGGCACTGAAAGGATGTTATATGACTTGGCCAAGGCAATCAAGCTGATAAGTTGCACATGTATGTTACGTTGCCTTTTAGTAGGTAGGCACCTGGAAGTATGCAATCAAATTGCTGATTCTTATTTTGCACAAATAGACATCACAAGTAGGCATGGCTTTCTAGAAGGCATCCACCACTTAGTGGATGTATAATAGTTATTGGTAGTACATATGAGTCTTAGAATTAACCACTCTTTCCTATGTAGGCAGAAAGTGAAACTGTTCACTGCTCACAATAACATGACCAACTATGCTACAGTCTGGGCATCCAAAACAAACCTTGAGCAGCGGAAAGGGCGAGCTGGCCGGGTAAGGCCTGGATTCTGCTTTCACCTCTGCAGCCGGGCTCGTTTTGAGAGGTAAGACCAATTCTTGAATAGAGATTGAAGATTTTTTTTTTTAACCCTTTATATATCCTTCCTGTATGCCATCGTGATCCTCTCCATCTCCCCGGCATGAACTTAATGAACTCAGCACATAAAGGCCTCCAGTTAAGTGTATTGGGGAGAATTTAACTTGGATAAAGGGATTGAAATGAAAGAATGAAGAGAAACCAGAAATTATTGATGGTGGCATGTCTGATACCGGTTTACTTAACAAATAACCTTTTAAAAAGTAAGATATATGGACATTATTTTGGCTCCACATGCCTTTGACAGTTTGGGAATACTGATACTTATGGAATGGTTAGCTTTCTGAAAAATAGAGGTTAAAATTACAGTACTTTGGTATTTATAGAGAATGTCTTTTTCCAGTGTTACATCATTTGTCTCATATAATTCTTCCCATATCTAAGTCTCTTAATTCTTTGTCCATTTCCATTTATACCCCAGGGCCTTTTTGGGAATGTTTGTGAATGGGACTTACTGGCTAAAAATATCCTTATCTCTCTGAATTATAGATTTAAGATGTTTTTAGACTGGGTGCAGTGGCTCACACCTATAATCCCAGCACTTTGGGAGGGGAAGACAGGAGGGTCACTTGAGGCCCGTAGTTTGAGACCAGCCTGGGCAATACAGCAAGAGCTTGTCTCTGCAAAAATAAAAAATTTTTTTTTTTAATTATCTGGGCATGGTGGCAGATGCATGTAGTCCCAGCTACTTGGGAGGCTGAGTTGGGAGAATCGCTTGAGCCTAGGAATTCAAGGTTATAGTGAGCTAAGAATAGGCCACTGCATTCCAGCCTGGGTAATAGAGCAAGACCCTGTTTAAAAATAGTTTTTAGTTATATTTGTGGAGATTTGTGTAGTGTACATTACCTTTAACCAATTGATAATAAAGGTAGAGTTGGGGTTTTGCACAAATGTGTTGATCCCAATAAAGTATTGTGGGACAGACTAGTTGTGGTGACAAAGTGTATATAATATGCTGAAGGAAAAAAAAACTCTTTGCTTTTTTGCTTTTATACTGATAACATGGCTCCCTGTTGATTGAAAATATAGGTTTATTTGAGCATCAGAAGTTAGGAGACTGACTACAACATTTAGAAGACATCTAGTTCTTTTTAAACATTATTAGATTGTCCTTTGAACTGAAGAAACAAGTACTTTTTAACATTTTAGAGTAAAATTATCTACTAATCAGTGAATTGAGTTTTAATACGGGATTTTTGTTCTTTTCTGCGTAGGGTGAGGAGCAGATAAGCTGTGTGCATTTATGTAAAAGTCTTGCCAGCAGTGTTAGAATCACATGTAAATGTGTATCATGAATGGCTTTTAAGAAATAAGCCTGAATTAGAAATATAGAGACTTGGATTTTATTATAATACTGTTTGTGCCTAATATATTGCATAACCATAAACATTTGGCCTCTGTTGTGACCCATTCTATAAAATCAGATCAAGTTACTTTAACCTCTCTGGTTTCCTTATTTGTAAAAAGAAGATAGTAATACCTAACCCATAGGGTTCACATGAGAATTAAATGAGCTAATAATGTAAAATACTTAGAACAATGCCTGGCACAAGGTATGCTCTTGGTAAATGTTTATGGTTATCGTTGTTAATTTATACAAGTTGAGTATCCCTTATCCAAAATGCTTGGGACCAGAAGTGTTTCTGGGTTAAATACTTAACCAGTTGAACATCTCTAATCTTAAAACCTGAACTCCAAAATGCTCCAGTGAGCATTTCCTTTGAGCATCATGTCTGTACTCAAAAAATTTTGGATTTTGGAGCATTGATGATTTTTTATTAGGGATGTTCACCTTGTAATGATAACTCATTAGAATTTTAAAGGGTTAGATGATCTGTGAGATTCTTTCCCCTGGCACGAGAATTATATGGACTAGGAAGGTGAGGAGGTTGCAGGAAGTGTTAGTATTAGCCCTTTCCCTTCCAAAAAATCTTACTACCATTTTTAACCCATGTTTGTTAACAGGCAAGACCTGGAAAAGCCATAAGGAGGTAATAACATCAGAAATTTTGGATAATTTTTCATTAATTTTTACTCAGCTGTAAATGCCGTCAAGCTGTAAGGGTAGTCGGAAACTACTACTCAGATTAAATCTTGTTCAGAGAGCGTGTTTGTAGTGAATGATAAAAGGTTCTGTGATAATTGTAAAATAGAAGGCTAAGGAAAGGGCAGCTGCGTATCTGTGATTATCATTCGGCAAAGATTTTATTAAACTAACATCTGTGTGTACACAAGAGGATGGTTATTTTAAGCTTCTTTTTTCTTAGACTCGAAACCCACATGACACCAGAGATGTTCCGAACACCATTGCATGAAATTGCTTTGAGCATAAAACTTCTGCGTCTGGGAGGAATTGGCCAATTCCTGGCCAAGGCAATTGAACCTCCACCTTTGGATGCTGTGATTGAAGCAGAGCACACTCTTAGAGGTACTTAAAAGTACAGGTGTACTTAACACAGATGTTAATTATGCCATCTGTCTTGTCCTGACTGATAACATTTAACAAGTGAATCAGGATGACGGTATAGGCAACAGGGCTGTGATAGTAAGGCTTCCAGTGTTAACTTACGTACTTGAATGGTCGCTACTATAATGAACAATGAGAGGGAAGAAGGGGGTAATGTGAGTCTTATTTTGAAAAAAAAAACTTAAGAAAAAGGCAAGAAATTACTTAAAGGTCAGAACATGAATCATGATACCCACAATATTTTATATGCATCTCTTAGAACATTTATATTTATCACACTTGCTACAGAAACAATATAGTATAGTGAGGAAAAATAAGGTTATTAGAGCTAAATGGATCTGAATTTAAATTTTAAATCTAACATTCACTTGCTATTCCGACTTTTCCACATTTCACTTTTTTGTCTAAAAATCATCAACAGATGGGTGTCATACTTATGGCATGTAGATACTTATACTACTATTATTATTGTGTTTGTAGGCTTCTTGTGGACTGCATTCATCTTTACAACCTGCAGGGCCTAGGTCTAGTACTTTCTTCATGTTAGGTGCTCCAGAATTTGGTTTCATTCTATATTTGAGTTGAAAAGAACTGTTGGCTACGGGCATGGGGCTAGCTAGCAGTTGGCTTGACAAATGATAAAATCTTAAGTGCATTGTCCTAACTTTAATCTACAAAAAAAATATTTCATCTTTGCCTAGTTAAAGGAGTGTTCATTACTGTTTCTCCTCACAAATACCTCCCTACAGAGCTTGATGCATTAGATGCCAATGATGAGTTGACTCCTCTGGGACGAATCCTGGCTAAGCTCCCCATTGAGCCTCGTCTTGGCAAAATGATGATAATGGGGTGTATTTTCTAGTAAGTGCTTTATTTTTTTACTGTTGGTTAAGTGGTGGAATAATTTCAGAGTCTTCTCATAAAAGCAGGGTGGCTCAGATAGAAGCTAAAACTAAATATTCTTAAGTAAAGAGAAGTGATATATCTGGATACTGAAAGAAGTATGAAATGAGAGAAATGAACAGTTCTAGTAGATGGACATCTAGGCCCAACTTGGGAGAAACAGCACTGACTTCTCAAAACAGAGGAGCAGTTTCTCCCAGGAGAGTTTTAGGTCTTTAAGTATGAAATGTCTGATTTCCTTAAGTACTAAGTTTGGCATTTGATGTCTCTGACATTTCACTTTGACAGTTAGTGTTTTATGTTTATTGTAAAGGTACAACTTCAGTCTTTCACACGCATGTTTTGGCTTGTGATTATCTTTCGAAATTTTTTAGAGCAATTCTTGTGAAACCATAGATAAGTCAAAAATTGATGTTATTTTTGAATGTGAGTTCCGTTGTAGAACTGGTGCAGCGCAGACAGCTTAAAATACCAATGAAGTGTTTGGGAAGGATGTGGCTAATGAACACCCAGGGCATTGATGGTTCAAGAAGTTCCATTCTGGCGATTTTCATCTTGAAAATGAGCCACGTGGACAACCTGAGACCAAGGTGGATAATGATGAGCTGAAAGCTGTAGTGGAAGTGAATCCATCTCACCCAACCTATGTGCGATATAGTAGCAAGGTTGGGCATTACTATTCCAACAGTATTGGAACATTTGAAACAAACCAGCAAGGTAACGAAGCTGGATAGATGGGTATTGCATGAATTAACGAGCGTCAGAAGAAAATTTGTCTCAAAGCTTGCCTTTCTTTGCTGTCACAACATAAAAGCAAACCATTTCTACACTATATTACATGTGATGAAAAATGGATTCTTTTTGACAATTGCAAGCATTCGGCACAATGGTTGGATAAAGATGAAGTGCAGAAACACAGTCCGAAACCGAATATTCATCAAAAAAGCTAATGGTGTCTCTTTGGTGGTCCACCACAGGCTTTATGAAACCTGTTCAGTCGATTGTAGCAAATGTCTACTGCAACCAGTTGGATGAAATGATGAGGATGTTTGCAATTAAGCACCCAAGATTAGTCAATAGAGACAGTCCAATCTTGCAAGACGACACTCTACCACTTGTTGCACAAAGTGCTGCTCAAACTACAGCAGCTGGACTTGGAAACTCTCTGTCATCCACCATATTCATTAGACCTTGCACCAGCTGACTACCACTTCTTCCAGGCTTTGGACCACTTCTTGCAAGGAAAAATATTCATTTCTCAATAAACTGTGGAAAACACCTTTCATAATTTCATCACCCCTCGCTCTCCAGGATTCTTCGCTGCTGGCATGAACAAGCTACCGTTAAGATGGCAAAACTGTGTTGATAGTTTAGGCACATGCTTTAATTGTACTGCTTCTTGTTTGAGATATGATAAACTACACTTTTGATTTGAAATCGGGCATTTCATATTTAATGACCTAATAGTTGTCTCTTGAAAGAATAGCATTAGGAAAAGGTATATTTTATCAGAAAGTTTTGAAAATTAAGGGATTTGGTATGATGGGGAAGAGAGAATAAGAGAGAAAAGATACAATACTTTGTCATAATTTATGGTAAATATGCAGCCATTAATGTCATATCTCATTGTTTTTTCCCCTTTCTTCTTCTGGAGAGAGACTGTAAAATTTTTTGCTAAGCCAATTTCAGTGCTCATAAAAGCAGTGTCATAATCAATACAGATCTGATCCACAATTGACGGTACTACCCAAGCTGCTGGCAGCAAGGTTATAAACTAGTCTGAATTTAACTGTCTGTGTGTGTTTCAGTGTGGGAGATGCTGTCTGTACCATTTCTGCGGCTACCTGCTTTCCAGAGCCTTTCATCAGTGAAGGAAAGCGGCTGGGCTATATCCATCGAAATTTTGCTGGGAACAGATTTTCTGATCATGTAGCCCTTTTATCAGTATTCCAAGCCTGGGATGATGCTAGGTATGGGTTTGAGAGAGAGTTATTATAAGATTTGGGTGAACTGTCTTTAGTTTCTAATCTGTACCTAGTTCTCTGGTCTTTGACAATAATTTCTTATGCTTTATTTTAGAATGGGTGGAGAGGAAGCAGAGATACGTTTTTGTGAGCACAAAAGACTTAATATGGCTACGCTGAGAATGACTTGGGAAGCCAAAGTTCAGCTCAAAGAGATTCTGATTAATTCTGGATTTCCAGAAGGTAAGACTTTTCCAATTCTTAAGATATATCTGAAATGACATTTATATAGTACATGCAAATTGACAGCACAATGTATTTTAGCTTCATACTTTAGACCCTTTGCTTTTTGTATGTTCTCAGCTATTCTTAGTTCTTTGAACTATGGCGATCAGCAGTTTTTCATATTGTAATAATCCAGTCTTTAAAGAAAAGGAGGAAAAGGCTATGTTACTGAAGGGCAATGCCGTAAACATAACAAGTACATAGATGATAAACGTTACAAGAATTGTGCTGCTGGCCAGGCGCGATGGCTCACACCTGTAATCCTAGCACCCTGGGAAGCCGAGGCGGGAGGATTGTTTGAGCTCAGGAGTTCAAGACCAGCCTGAGCAAGAGCAAGACTCCCATCTCTACTGAAAATAGAAAAAATTAGCCGGCCACAGTGGTGCATGCCTGTAGTCCCAGCGACCTGGGAGGCTGAGGCAGGAGGATTGCTTGAGCCCAGGAGTTTGAGGTTGCTGTGAGCTAGGCTGATGCCCCAGCTCTCTAGCCCAGGCAAGAGAGTGAGATTCTGTCTCAAAAAAAAAAAAAAAAAAAAAAGGTGCTGCTTTCCATCAGAGAAGTTTTTAAAATCTTTTTGTCTTGTGAACACTTCTGTAGCTTTCAAAATGAGGAATTTGTTGAATAACCTCAAATAGTTTGGGAAGTGATTTATCAGTTAGCCCGTATGTTCATTTTTAGACTTGAAGTAAGTTCTACCACATTAAATTTTAAATGGCTTTGAGTTAAACTTGGTATACAGATGATTACAGAAGACCTTGTGACATGTGATGTAGAAACAATAATCAGCTCTTCTTTTCCTTGATATAAAGTTAAGCTATAGTACTTTTCCAACTAGGTTAAGAGACAATTATTTTCTAAAACATTGAGAACTGGAATGCATAACCAAAATAGGACCTGTTTAGAAGTTAGTTGGGCAAGGTGGTAAATATTTAAAGGCTATGATCTAAATAACTAAACAAAATAGTTGTAAGGTAACTAAATTTTTAATTTTCTCAAAATCAAAGGAAAGGGAAAGAGCCTTTTTTATATGCTAGAATCTTTATAGCAGTCCCAAGATGCAGATATTATTGCTCCATTTTATAGGTAATGAAACTGACACTGAAATGTAAATTAGTTGTCCACATTCAGTTAGGAAGTTGGAAGACTAGAACACAGGTTTTTCTAGAACAAATTATATCTATGCTCTTAGCACTTCCCTTACGTGCTTTCCAGTCAGTGGTAAAATACTCATAAAGTGTAGTCTAGGTGAAAACATCAGCCTTCATTCCAGTGGGTTTCCTCTTAGATTATCACTCCATCTTCTCTACAAGTAACGGCTATTTCAGAATAGCAGATAAATACTTTGTGGTCCTATCAATCTAGCTCTTATTCTGAGAGTAGATGGCTGATTTGGGGTTTTTTAAAAGTAATCACCCCAAGCTTATATTATGGATGATTTTATTAAGAATAGAGACATTTTAGTTTTCTTATTGCGGACACTTAGCAAAATTTCTCCTTGAACTTAATCTAGCTAGGTGTAAGGGTTCTGAGAAGAGAAAAGGTTTTATAAACAGATTATTTGAAAAGGGGGGTTGAGGATGGAGTCAGTTCTCCGAGTTCTCGTAAATAGTTTGCATGTGATATAAAGATCAGTAGTCAGTTGCCTGATTTTTTTTTTTTTCCTACCCCGTTCCTCTTAACAGACTGTTTACTGACACAAGTGTTTACCAACACTGGACCAGATAATAATTTGGATGTTGTTATCTCTCTCCTGGCTTTTGGTGTGTACCCCAATGTATGTTATCATAAGGAAAAAAGAAAGATTCTCACTACTGAAGGGCGTAACGCACTTATCCACAAGTCATCTGTTAACTGTCCTTTTAGTAGCCAAGACATGAAGTACCCATCTCCCTTCTTTGTATTTGGTGAAAAGGTAAGAAAAGATTAGTTTAAAAATGTTTATTTACATTGACATTCCATATTGTCTTTAAAATCATTTGAAAACGTGAGTTTTAATTTTCATAGCATAGTTTATTGTCGTCATAAAGCAATATTTGGTAGGAATGTCAAGTATTTCCTCTTATCTTTTTCTCCATCTGCAGATTCGAACCAGAGCCATCTCTGCTAAAGGCATGACCTTAGTCACCCCCCTGCAGTTGCTGCTTTTTGCCTCCAAGAAAGTACAATCTGATGGGCAGATTGTGCTTGTAGATGACTGGTATGGATTTTCAGATGTGAACTCCAAACTGAATTCTTTGAGTTGAGATGTGACAGAATTCAGCTGCTAATCTAATTTAATATGTGAAACAAATGTGGCAAAATCTGATGGTTCAGATAACATTATCTTTTCTTGGGGAGTAGTAAATCTTGGTAGTATGGTTCATCATAAAGTATGTTTTTAAATTGACAATACCAGTAGTAGCAAATACATTAGAGACTCAGGCCGTGTCTACCACTATGAATGAGAATCTGATTGGAGTTGGAGCTTGAGTACCTCTTTCACATACTATATACGTTGATTAGAAACTAGTGGTAAGCACCGGGCAAAATTGGAGTAGAGTTTCTAGGTTTTTAAAAACCCAGAAAACTCCAGGATTCTGAATCTCTCATTTCATTCTCTATTGGAGTCTGAGTGATCTGTATTATTATATTTTATTTGGCTTGATAGACTTTATGGTTTAAGACTCCTCTTAATAGCTAGCAGTGGATTATGAGAGGTTAGTGCAGATTATTGTTATTCTTCATATCTGTGTTTGCCTAAGTCTGGGGCCATTATAGTAAAGCATTGGTACTTGTTAAGTTAAATTTATTCCATGATTTGCCATGTGTGAAGTTGAGAAATCTTTCTGCATGTGCTCCTTCTCTTATTTTTTTTTTATTGTTTTTCTCCATCTTAGGATCAGGCTGCAAATATCACATGAGGCTGCTGCCTGCATCACTGCTCTCCGGGCAGCCATGGAGGCTCTGGTTGTTGAAGTAACCAAACAACCTGCTATCATCAGCCAGTTGGACCCTGTAAATGAACGTATGCTGAACACAATCCGCCAAATCTCTAGGCCTTCAGCTGCTGGTATCAACCTTATGATTAGTAATGTACGGTGAGTACCATATTAACTTCTCTTTGAACCAAGCAGAGGATAGAAATCATATGTAGGGGCCGGGTGTGGTGGCTCACGCCTGTAATCCTAGCACTCTGGGAGGCC